>JAXGGA010001517.1:0-149498 GCA_038373865.1 Uloborus plumipes | reverse complement strand
GCATACTAACACTGAATTTGGAGTTGGCGCTGAAACAGTGACTAAAGGTAATCTTTTATGAAGTTAAGAGATGGGATGGAGTTCAAGGACTCTTCCTAGGAAATTTTCGAAATGGAACCGGTTAAATCTAATCGTATGCTATCTTTGATGTCATTGGAGGAAGCTATAGTATTTGAAGACTCTTACTTGATTTAGTTTCGTCTAGTTACGAAAATTTAGGCTCATTTTAATAATATTGTTGGAGAGGGAGTGATTATGGTAAAAATGTGTCCAAGTTGATGCTAAATCGAAACTATAGACCAGGGGTGGCCAACCTTTTTAGGGAGAGTGCCACTATCTGGAGAGAAAAAACTCAGCGTGCCACATTGTATTTTTGCAACAAACTGAAAATTTTTAAAAAGTTAAAAATAGCTTTTAGGTTGGCTGCCTATGTAATTCTTATTCAAATGAAATATTTTTTCTCGCAAATCTCAGCAATTGAAATCTAAATGATAATAAAGATAAAACAAGTCCGAACTTAAGAGTTAGCGTTAATAAACAGTTTTATAAGTTTTGTCAGTTGGCTTATACTTAAAAACGAAACAAATAACATCAAACGTTCTATTCTAAAAAATAAGCAGTCTGTACTTAATGTGGTTCATGAGTCTGTACCTTTTTTACCAAGTCTTTAATTTTAGGATTAGTTCTTGAGAATCCTAAGAAGTTTAAGTGTTTTAAGTGCTATCAATTAATATTCAATGGTATTTAGATTTTTCTGCATTCATAACAAAAAATATTTGTTTTAGAAGCGTATTTTGAGCCAAATCTACAACAGTATCAGACGGCTAACGTGTATAAATGTGAAAAAAAATTGTTGGTACAAATTTCCAAATTTCTATATAACGTGGATGACTTACTGTTGAAGTAAGCTCTTATATTTCATTACCAATGCAAAAGGTCAGTAATTTTAATTTGGATTTCAGAAGTGAAACAAGTAGTGTCTTGCAGAGAAATAGACAAAGAGTTTGAAAAGATCAGCATTTTTTTTTTTTATGATCCTGAAAATCATCAAACCTAACCCTGAATGAATACTTAAAATAGGTGTGAAATTTTCTCCATATATCATTGAAAAATTATTACATCTGGGTTCATACTTTCAGTATTAAATTTAATGTTTTATTCCTTTTTCTCCAAAGTAGAGAGAAAGAAACTGAAGTTTTATCATAAAAGAATGTAGATGGCCTATACTGGTTTAGGAAACTTTTCTTGTACTATCTTAAATTTAAATTACTTAAACGCCGGATAATAAGAGATGACATGGCTAAATTCATTTGCTATTTTTCATTCCTTAGTAGCAAATCCTCATTGCTTTCCTTCCAGACATTTTAAATATAACACTACCTAAAATTCTAAAATCTTATAACCATTTTTCCTTTGGACAGCTATTGCACATTTCAATGAAAGAGTAACTTGCCATGCTCTCCTCTTTCTCCTGGGAAAAGTTCACAAAACATTCAGAGCTCTAATTCGTACTTTGTTAATACCAAGGGCGTATTTAAGGGGGGAGCGAGGGGGCCCGCCCCCCCCCCCCCACCCCCCGAAATCGAGAAAGATTTTTTTCAGAAGTAGGTGTTCGGTTCGTGTTTGTTCAAGAAAAAAAAAAAAAAAAATCTGTAAGAAAAAAGCCCACTCTCTATTAACATTATTTTCAAAGGTGTATATAAGGGAGGGCTCCAGAAGGTCTTTCCCTACTATACCCCTGCCCCCCCCCCCCCCGAAAAAAATTCGGATTGTTTTTTATTTTTAATAAAGGTAGTTATTATTATTCGGTTTAAGTCTTCTCTTAAATTATTTACATACTTTTAGCTTGAAATACATAAATAAATAAATAATTATTGCAAATAATGATTCGTTAGATGGCACCAGGCAGTGGTGCAACCCAAGAGGGTCAGGGAGCCCTTGCGCTTTACTCAAGAGAAAAAAAGAACGTGTCTTGGGAAAATGAAGACATTTCAATTAGAAAACACATAAAAAAAAATCCTAATCATTTTGAATAGAAATCTTTAAATGAAAAATATTCAACACATGTAGATTATTAGTCAGCAAATTATGTTTCTCTCTTTCTTCTCATTCCCCCTTTTTTTCTAGTCAGTCAGGAAATAAGAGTCTTTAAAATAATGCTACACTCAAATTTAAAATAAAGTGCAATCATTCCTCCCCGGCAAGAAATTTAAAATAAAGTGTAAGCATTCCTCCCAGCAAGAAATTCAAAAATAAAGTGCAATCATTTTCGGTTTTAGTTTTTCGCAAATAATTTCCAAGCTTTCAGCTGAAAAAAAAAATCTAAATGAGGTAGAAGTCCAAGCCGGCCGAGCTAGAAGGGGCACGTAATTTTCAATCTCTTTACCAGTGATGAAATTAAAGAATAGAGTGCCTCTCAGTGGCGGATTTAAGGTAAGAAGTCGAGGCCCGTATATCCGCCAATCATGAATTCAAAGAAGGCTCATGACCCCCTTAAAGAGTCCAAAGACATCTTAAAATTTCGCTTTTACAACGTGTAATTTAATTGCAGTTTCAAGATTTCAACATCCAAAAATTTTCGGAAGAGAGTCCTTTTCCCGCTTCCTTTTCAATACCTTGGTCAAACATTGCTTCAAATGGCATTTTAGAGATTTAAAATTCAAACAGTTAACGGTAGTTGATATCCCCCTTAGTTTTCTATAGTCTTTAGCTCTAAAATGGGTTTTTAGAAAAGAGATAGCTTCCGAATTACAGTCTCTATGCCCAAAAATTTCTGGAAGAGTCCCTAAATCCTTTTATTATCCTGAATATTGTCAGACAAAGCCTAAAAGCAGTTGTTCCTATCAAGAATCATGGCGTAAGCAGCGATATTGAATTATTTTTAAGGGGCGTTTTTAAAAGTTTTTGTTTTCTTTTTCTTTCACGTGTGACTCTGGTTTTTAGAGGGAGCTTCGTGGAATTCTTGGATGATAAGTTTCTGCTCTTGGGGGTAATAGGCACCTCAGCTAAAAGTAAAATTTTGAACCTTTAGTTAAAAAAAAAAATGAGCTTAAAATTGCATTCTTGAAGCTTCAACGCCGCAAAATTTCGGGCACAGCGCCCGAATCCTGCCTCTTCTCTTGAAGGTATTAAAGATAACCTAAATAAAAATGTTTTCAAAACATTAATTTCGAAACATTTCGAGAGAGAGTCCTTGCTAACGTTACTACCAAAGATGGTCTAAAGTAAAGATGGCTTAAGGTTTCAATTTTGGAAATGTTCGGAGGGAGATTCCTAACCACTTTTTGTCTCTTAACGTCTCCAAAGAGAACGCGAAATTGCGCATCTATGAATCGAAAATATTTCAGGGGAGGGTCTTTGAACTTTTACTTCCCAAAGATAACTTAAATGATACTTAAGTTATAAAAAAAAAAAAAAAAACTCATCTTTTCTTTTACTCTATCATGAAGAAATATATCCTGAGTTGTGCTTCAGTCTCAAAATATTTCAGGAGAGATGCCCCGAGTCTTCTCAATTCCTTTAACGTCACTAAAGATAGCCTGAAATTGCGTGTTTAGAATTTACGTTTCAGTAAGTTCCCCAGAGGAGTCATGATCCTCCAATGTCATCAAAGGTAGCATGAATAATTTCAATTTTGAAAATTTTTTTTGAGGGAATCTAAAACTTCGTAATTTTCTATCTTCTCCAAAAATTACAATATTTCAATTCAATTTGAAAATTTCTACTTGTCTTACAGTAATAGTGAAAAAAAAAGAAAGTTGGGAGGGGGGGTGGTAAGCTTGATTATATGGGCCCCCTCCGAAATAAAAACCTATATACGCCACTGGTTAATACAGTGAACTCTACAGGGTCACAGCAGAGAAACAGTTTCATTCTTTGGCAAGGAGTTTGTGATAAAATATTCGATGATACTTTTGAAGTTTTTTTCCTAAATTAGCGCAACCATACCGAACTTTGTCCAATCTGGTTTCTTAATTTTACTTGCAGACTTAACTTTTTTTTTTTTTTTAATTTCATCACTCGTAACTGAAATTATTGCAGATCAAGAACTCATTTTGCAGCATTAAAAGTTTCATTCGTGTCAAGCACAAATATGCTTTACCAGGGCCTGATTACCCAAAAGGCTCGGGAAGCAGGAGCTTCCCCTTAATATTTTCAGGGGGCACAAAAATGACAAAAAACCTGCGATTTAAAATTCTAATTTCTGCTTTTAAATGCATGTTTAAGGGAAATTGTGATACTGGTTCGATAAACATTTTCTGAAAAGTTTTATGAAAGTGAAGACATTTCATAAAACATTAAACCCACCACAAGCTATTTTTAAATGTGAGATTTGGCCCAACTTTTTTACAATGTATTTATTAGGTTTTATTAATTTTGTGAAGTAATAAATCTAATTTAACATCTAATCATAGAATTGCAACGCAATCATATGTAACGTATGAAAAATCTATTTATTAGTGAGGGAAGGGAATGGAAGTTAATCTGATTTCTGCTTGAACCACTTTCAGAAATAATAGCTGTACCCTTACTAAGATTTGCTTCAATGTCTCAAGATTATAGAAACATTCCCCCCTAGCCTCAAAAATCAGGGGCCTCAAAATGAGACTGAGCTTCCCCTAACTTCAGAGGTTAATCGGGCCCTGTGCTTTACAAAGCATTGTCTGTAGCGTCACAGCTTTCGATGGATGTCCGAAGCTAACGTTAAGTACTTTGCAATATTGTAGTTAAGACAATTTGTAAGCCAGCCTCCTGTAATCAGTTCAAGGGTTTTAGTTTTTATCAATATTTTTAAGATCGACATTTTTCACTCAATTTTGGAATTTTTTCAAAAAGTCTTCGCATGCCACTGTTACTGCGTGCCGCGGGTTGGCCACCCGTGCTATAGACTTATCTTTCATTACGTTTGGTACAGGGTTGTGGTCAAGGACTGATTTACGGCAGGGCATTTGGTGTCTGAGTCTGGGGCCCCCAGTGATAGGGGCACCAAATTTCTGTCATTTATTTTTTTTCTATTTATTTATTTTTTAAAAAACCGTTGTTCGGGGCCAACAAATAAAGATTTTGTTTAAAAGCTGACAAAAAAATGACCCTATGTTGTGAAAATGCATGTCCAATTTAGCCTTCATTCAATACAATGGTTATTTAAATAAAAAAGGGTAAATTTTTAATTTTTTGTGGGGGTGGGAAGGGGCAAATTTTCCCCTTCCCTGGGGCAGCCAGCTGTGTAAATCGGTCCGTGGCTGTGGTTCGAGAGTCCTCTGAAAATTTTCGAAATAGATGCCCCAAAAATGCAATTACAAACTGCTTTGATGATGGTTAGGAGGTGACGGGATCTCCCCGGAAGTTTTTAAAAAATTGTATTACAAAATAAGCAGTTAACCTGGCTAAAGAAATGTTTGGAGGAAGCCATGTTCGGGGCCCCTCTCCCGGAACGCTTTTGGAATTAAAGTCTTAAAAACGTGAATGTAGGCCAGCTTAGATTACATTAGGGGAAGAGTGGGATTCACAACTTTCATTTTAACCCGTTAGCCACCCAGCTTATTTTAAAATGAAAGTTTTGGAAAAATATTTATAAATTACATTTTATACTTCATAAATAGAGTAAAGATAAAGTTTTATTCACTTGGGGCCTTGCTCCACATTGACGTAAAGCAGAAACGTAAAATGGATTACATAATGTTCCTGTGGAAAGTACCCGGATTTTCGGTTTCTGCCTTCGGTTGCGTTTTAAGGCCGATTCAGATTGCGAGCAACGCGAGCGAACGAAGCGTTTTTCGCTCGCAGGTGAAAAATTCCGATCATTCATACTAGATGCGGGCGAAAGTCACGTGATGGTATTCATCCACTAAGGATAAAGCGCGCGCATCTCGCGAGAGCCAATAAAATCGAATGTCCACGCGGTCAAAACAGAGCAAAGATGGCGCCTTCCCTCTGACTGGCTGTCGCTCTCGTTGCCAAATTTCGTTGGCCTTTCGCACGCGACGATATCTAGCATGCTAGAACGCTGACGACAGGCGAATATTCGCCGCGTTGTCATGGGAACGCATTCCGAAAACCGGTTTCGCGGGGAAAAGTTCGCTTCGCCCGCGCGTTTCGCTCGCAATCTGAATCGCGCTTTACGCTGATGTGGAGCAGGGCCCTTACTGTATTTTGTAGTGGAAATAATAGATGATCTCTAAATAGATAGCTCGACGTTTCTGGTAGTAAAAAAAAAGAAGTAACTTTCCTCTAATCTTGTCTTTAAAGGTGCCAATTTTGTAAATTTTGAATCAAGTTTTTGTAAAATTAAAACCAGCTAAAGAAAAGTAAAACATACTTTAAAAAAATTCCGTTGTACCCAGAAATGGAAACTGCACTATGAATCTGCAATATGACAAACTTTAGACGTTAACTGCTCGACTGACCTCGAAAAGAAAGGTTCCAAAGCTTTTAGGGGTGTGGCCACATGTGCAAGGAAACCAGCCAATAAGTATAAGAAATGATAAAAAGGTATTGTTTTCAGTGAGGGGTCTGAAAAGAGGTGATCTATAATCTATAAATAGATCACTGGGCGGTAACGGGTGAAATAACATGCATCGCCAATTTATTGATAAAGTACTTTTTATTTTCGTTATTTACTCTCAAATTCTTAGAACTACTGGTGTGACATTTCATTAACCCATTTATGCCCAAGTTTTTTTTAAACATTTTTATCTGCTTAAGACTCTTACTTGGAATGGTTTACATACATTTCAGGCTTAAAATAGTTCGGCGCTGCCATATTTATAAAGTTATTTAACGTCCTGTTTATGGGATATTTTGCAGATATGTGAGCAAAATACGACCTTACTTGACTTTTCTTTTGCAAAGTAGCATGACAGAAAGCATCTCCAATTTTAAGCAAATCATTTTAAAATAGTTTAATTTCATGAAAAATAAGTTCTCAAAAAAAAAAAAAAAAAAAACTTTCTGTGGCTACCCGTGCTGGACCGTTGCTTGACTGACTTGTCTGAAAATAGTTGTCAATAAATAAACTCTGATGTCCAAATAGTGGCTCTAACTGGTTTTCTCAAGAAGAAGGACTATTTGACTTGTGAAAAACAGCTTTAGTGAAAGGATATACCCATTACAGGTTTTTGTATGCAGTAACTAACAAGCGTCCCGTTTTTAGGCTACTGGGCATAAATGGGTGAAAGTACCGTAAAGTCGGGTTACTTGGACCCACAAGAGGGCTACTTGAGACTTGAGCCCACAGTAAAATGATAAAATCTGGGTTTGGTACTAGCGTTAGAGACTGCAGAGGGCTTCTACCTAGTGGAGAAACGAGGAACTACGTGCAAGTCTTCAACTAGTAGGTACCAAACCTAGATTTTATCATTTTATTGTAGTGGGCTCAAGTAACCCCCTAGGGTCCAAGTAACCCGACTTTACGGTATTTGAAAGCCATCACTATTTCGTGACTTTTCTCTTAGCATAATTCGGCGGCCCCCGGCCCATGCACATTTCTTCACTCCTTCTGTGATGATATTTTAAATTAAAAATAAAAATACCAATCTTTCAGCGACTTCCAAGCGATAACACATTTTTATGTCTTCAGTTTTTTAAGACTGGACTTGCCATGGATTTTTACAATTTTCTGAACACTTTTTTTTTCACAGGTACTCGATGGGACCTCGACCTCACGTAAAAAAAACCTTCTTTGGCACATTTTGTCCGACGATCCAGCAAATTAGAAGAAACTTGTGCAAAATTGTGTTCTCCTTACCTATAATATATTTTATCATGCTTGTTAATGATCGTATTTTGTTATTCGGTAAAAATTCGAAGTTTCAGTCAGCAAGTTGAGAATTTTCCCTCGTTTAAGTGATTTATGTTCAGGGTGCCAATGGGCCCATACTAAGGAAGTGTTAATAATGTAGCCCCTAATGATATTTTAATGAATCCCCAAAAATATTTCAATTACATTAGAATTATCGTTAAAAATTAAACAGTAAAAAACTTACAGTTCAAAGCAAATTTTAAATGAAATGTTTTATTTTCTTCGTTTTACTTTTAAACTTTTACGCAGTGAAGGTTTTCCTTTTTTCCTACATCGCTCAAATTGAATTAGAGGCTCATTTTGTGAAAAACGGCACAGTGTGACTTTTCAAACATTAGAAAGCAATACATTTTACTACTACTACTTTTCTGTGCTACAAAATTGTACTATTTGAATGCATGTAATATTATGCATTAATTGTGAGATTTTCAGCTTTATTTTAAACCTTAAAAGATTAAACATAGCTTTTAAATTATTTGTATTCGTTGTGTTGCGTTTAAATTTAAAAGTTCTTAGACCCCTTAACTCCGTATGTCCCGAATTAATTTAACAATGAATGTTTATATCTGTGACTTGGTTCTAAAAGGGCCTAAGTCAAAAATGTTAGTTTCGAGAAAAAGGCGATGAAAGATATTTGAGCTTTTTTAGAATGCTATAACTTTCTTATATTAGGAATCCCATTATTATTTTTTGGTATTTGTTTATTGTTAGTGTAAAGAAACATTATTTTATCATATGAAATTTTTTAACCTGTTACTATTTTATGTAAATATTATGACATTATGTGTATATGACATTGGCTGACATTATAACGGAAATACAACCAATTTTAGTTTGATATTAGACATTGGCCTTTGTAGAATTAGAGTTTTACTAAATTGGAAACTTTTGATGTAAATAACACAGAATGTGAAAAAATTGACATTGGCCCTGTTAGGACCAAGCCACAGATATATATATATATACAGTCGAACTTGGATAATTCGAAGTGCAAGGAGCCACATCAAAACTTCGAATTATCCAAAACTTCTAATTAGCCAATTTGTTTCATTTTTATGTTTGGAAATGGTCAATAACGACTGAAAGTACGTAAAAAAGGGATTTATTTTCTTTACATCAAGTACTATAGCTTTTTAAAATATTGATTGATTTCGAGTCGCTTTAAAGAACTTGCTTGTTTTTTTTAACAAAGTTTTCAAGGATATTTATAGCTCGAAATACATCTTCACTCACGTTCTGTTGTCCCTCTACGTAACGACGGTATTCCACGAGAGGAAAGACTGCCTCACTTGCGGTGGGAATTGGCCTAAGATCTTCTACTTCATCTTCAATGTCTTCATCGTCTTCTGTTGAGTTACTCTGTTTGTTAAGAACTTCACATAGGATATCTGCATCAGTTAGCTCTCCACAAATGTCTATGTTGTCATCTATGTTGACGTGGTCCTCAAAAGGTATGCTGTCCGTCCAAGCAATTGGAAGAGGTAAATTTTCTTCATCAAAGAGCTGGCTAGGGGCAGAGCTGCTTTTGATGAACCCTGCCTTCCGGAAACAGTTTGCAATTGTTTTTTGGATCACTGAAGACCATGCATTCAAGCACATTCTTGATGCATCGAGTGGGTAATGGAAACCTTTTGTGAAGTTTCAATAAGGAGGTGTTGAACGACTAGACTTCTGCAGAAATGCTTCAAAATTTTTATGATGCCTTGATCATAAAAAATTTGCACCACTGAAGTCATGTTTGGTGGAAAAAAACTTAACTGTGACATTCTCCATAGCCGGTATTGATTTGTGAGCCTTGCAGTTATCAATAAACAGGACGATTTTTCTGTTTTTTCTTTTGTCTGTTCAATTAAGATCTAGCAGCCATTCTTCAAACAGATTCCCCGTCATCTATGCTTTCGTATTCTAACGGTATTTTACAGGTTTTATTGACGTTTTTAAAACATCTTGGATTTTTTGATTTCTCAATAATTAGTAATGGTAACTTTTCAGTGCCGTCCATGTTTGCACCCACAAGGGAATGATTCCAAATGACTGTATTGAAACTAGATTTTTTTTCGGTTTTGAAAGAAAAAAAACTTCGAATTAAAGAAGTTGGACTTCGAAATAACCAAGAAGTTTTTAGTATTAATTGAATGCAAGTTTCAAGGGACCGACGAAAAACTTAATAAAAGACGTTCGAATTATTCAAGTTCGACTGTATATATAAAAATATCTGTGGCTTGGTAATAAAAAAATATATTAATAATTGGTAATAAAATATATATATATATATATATATATATATATATATATATATATATATATATATTTTTTTTTTTTTTCTGAGTTTCAAATACATCAAAAGCATTTTTATCTATCATAAAAAATTGAAATTTTTGAGGGGTTAAAGGCCCCCATGCCTAAGGGCCCCCAAGAAAACTGTTTCCGATCGCAGGTGCCATCTGTCGGCCTCTCAGCGAAGTACAAGGAGAGGCACTCAAAAGCTTCAGCATGATTCCAGCCATTTAGGATTCATAATACCAAATTAATATAAGCGGGACCTCCGAGTGCCGTCGGGACATTGAGGGTTAAGGATATTCAGACACTTTATTATTTTTAGGGTAAGCTAAAGAGGTTTTCACAAAAACTTCTCAAATCTCTTTCCTGAAAACAATCAGGGCCACCGAGTGTCAAGGCGAGTCTCTTGTCCTTTTGGTTGCCAGGAACAGTCTCGGCATGAAAATGCTACTTCTGATCCCCTTTAGCCGCCCCCACCCTCAGTGTCGGGCCCCTAGTTTCCTACTGTAGTCGAGGAAACTTTTTCTTACTGTAAAACAGCATCATTAATGCTGCGATTAGGACCTGTGTGCAGCATTCACAATGCCACTGGGTTACTGCCTGATCTTCTTCGGTAAAACCTTCCGTGTGTTTACGCATGCGTCAGGTCTGCTCTGCTCTTACCAAATGAGGGGTGGTAGGTAAGACAACAATAAGGGGAGGAATAATAAGAAGCATTTTGAGCCCTATCAAACAACGTAGAACGATGCTTATTTCAAATATATAGCTTAGTTGAATGGGTCAAAAGGGTAGCAAATAAATGCAAGTTAGAAATTGAAAATTTCGGAAAGTTCCCAGCCACAACCCATCATCCCTTTTTATAAGTGGCACTGTTCTCGAGTGCTAGGTGCGGCTTTCAAGGA
This sequence comes from Uloborus plumipes, assembly GCA_038373865.1. Taxonomy (NCBI): domain Eukaryota; kingdom Metazoa; phylum Arthropoda; class Arachnida; order Araneae; family Uloboridae; genus Uloborus; species Uloborus plumipes. The sequence continues at coordinate 138,515 of JAXGGA010001517.1, read as the reverse complement.
TACAGTAAGTAGGTCAGCATAAACTGTAAACAGACATAACACTCGTCAGGCCTTAAAAGTAGTCTGAGCGGAAAACTGCCACTTTCGAAAGTTTTTCGTGAAAATATCAAAATCCATCTTAAAAGAATTATTTGTAAAGTTGAAGATGATGTTTAAAGCTTCAATAATAGATAAAAAAAGTCGAAATTTGAATAGGTATTGTTTAAGGGACAATAGGAAAACCATTTTAATATTTAAAAAATTCATTTCGTTTGCAGCACCTCTGAAATAACACAATGTATCCGAAACAATTAGAATTTCCCATTTCATGTTATTTGGCATAAATCCCTAAAGTTCAAATGAATTCTTTTTGACTTAGAATTTTGAACACTTGATTTCGTGCATTGAACAATTTATTCATGAGAAAAATAGAAAATTTATCTTTTTATATTATTCCACTCAACACATAATTAAAATTTGATTACGATTTAAACCAAAAAAACTATCTCTTCTCTTCAAAGGTGGAGTTTTATTCTTTCATTAAAATTTGTTAACAAGTGTACAAAAAGGAGTGAAAAGTTTTACTGTTTAACTCCGTAGTAACATGCTATTGAACTGAACTCTCAGGACTGTGCATTACAACGCCAACTCGGTTATTTCTATCCATGGAATACAGTTTCGTGCTTATTATGCACTCATCAGCATGGAATACGAAAGTAACCGAGTTCGAGGCAAAAATCCTCATAGAGCAGAGAGAGCCAAAAAAAACTGGTAGCTAATGTGAAATTAGAATACAATCTCATGAGTGGTTTTTTCTTCAGTATGAGTCATCACATGAACCTTTAACCCTTTAAACGGTCAATTATTTTACCAGAAATGCTTCCAAAGAAGGCATATTTTTTTATTGCATATAGTTAAGTACTATACTCAACAGAATAAGAAAATCAAGATTTTTTTTTTTCGTTTTTAATGCTTTTACAACATTTTTTATTTTGCAATTTTGTTCACAAAAACCCTAAATGTTTGCTTTTTTCAAGTACGTTCTGCAGTAAAGAATGGTTTACAAATTATGCAAAAATTTCTCTCACACTTACTGTGAATTTTGAAGTTTACAATTTTCCAAACAGTTCAGAAGTCTTTTTCATACTGTCTAGACACACAGCAGAACAAAAAGTTCCCGCTTTCCCGCTACATGGAAAAACACGGATGAAAAGCATTTCATTTACATGGACAAACCACACCATTTGTTGAAAAATAATACTACTAAATAGTCTCTTTCAATAATGAAAAATTCGGGCAAACCAGAAAAGGAAATCAGAAAATATCGATACCCGTACGCCGTACGGGCAAACCAGATGAGGTCAATTTCGGGTAGCACATACACTGTACGGGCAAACCGCTTAAAGGGTTAACTCTGCAGTCCTATGAAATGCTTTGGAACAAAATTCCCACGTTTAGGGCTTTTTCTCAGTATGGGTCTTCATGTGTCTGTCCAATTTCCAAGCCGAATGAAAGGATTTTGAGCAGTGACTGCAGGGATGTGGTAGTGCTTCGTCTGAATGGCTTTTCATGTGCAATTTGTAGGTTTGAGAATGAGAAAATGACTCTGAACATTGTTCACACCGAAATGGCTGTTCACCGGTATGCATTCTCACATGCTCCTGCAAGAGTGGGGCTTGTGCAAAGGCCTTAGGACAATACTGACACAAATATGGTTTCTCGCCAGTGTGGACTCGCACATGTTTCTTGAGGTCTGAAGTTCCAGCAAATGTCTTTAAGCAATGTTCACAAGTAAATTGCTTTTCGCCCGTATGAATACTTTCGTGTCGTTTCAATGCTGAGGAACTAGAAAAAGTCTTCGGACAGAATTCACAGGAATATGGTTTCTCACCAGTGTGGGTTCTCAGATGCAATTTTAAAGTACTTCTAGTGGAAAATGACTTTGAGCAAATTGTACACGGATACGGTTTTTCGCCAGTGTGGGTTCTGGTATGTACTTTTAAGGAGGCAGCCGAAGAGAATTCTTTTGAACATTGCTGACAAGGATATGGTTTTTCGCCTGTATGAACTCTGGAGTGCATCTTTAAATCGTAAGATGTTAAAAAAGTTTTTGAACAGCACTCACAAGAGAATACTTTTTCGCCAGTATGAAGTCTTACATGTTTCGCTAAATCAGAGGCATGAAGAAATACCTCCGAACAATATTCACAATTTCGTTTCTTGTCGGCATGGGTCCTCAGATGTTTTTTCAAGGAGTACGCATGGGAAAATGCCTTTGAACAATGCTGGCACAAATATGGTTTTTCGCCGGTATGAACTCTGGAGTGCATCTTTAAATCGTAAGATGTTAAAAAAGTTTTTGAACAGCACCCACAAGAGAATATTTTTTCGCCAGTATGAAGTCTTACATGTTTCGCTAAATCAGAGGCATGAAGAAATACCTCCGAACAATATTCACAATTTCGTTTCTTGTCGGCATGGGTCCTCAGATGTTTTTTCAAGGAGTACGCATGGGAAAATGCCTTTGAACAATGCTGGCACGAATAGTTCTTTTCACCACTGTGAACACTCTGGTGCACCTTTAAGCTTGAAGGTTGAGTAAATATCTTTGAGCAAATCTCACATGCAAAGGATCTTCTGCCGGTGTGGCTATTAATATGCCTCTTTAAGTCAAAGTGGGCAGAAAATGCTTTCGAACAATATTCACAAGAGTAGGGTTTTTCACCAGTATGAATTCTTTTGTGTACCTTTAAGCTTGAAGATTGAGCAAACACCTTTGAACAAATGTCACAGGAAAATGCTTTTTCGCCACTATGAACTCTCTTATGCTTCTGTAAGGCTGAACTCCTAGAAAATGCTTTCAGACAAATGTCACATGAATATGGTTTCTCACCAGTGTGCACTCTTTTATGTGCTTTTAGTGCTGTTGCCAAAGAAAATGTCTTTGAACAAGTGTCACATGAGTATGGTTTCTCACCAGTATAGGTACGTATGTGTTTCTTTAAGGCTGCTTTGGTTTTAAACCGCTTCGAGCAAGCCACACACGAATAGGGCTTTTCACCAGTATGCACTCTTTTATGCACATTTAAGTCCGAAGATTGAGAAAATGTCTTTGAACAAGTGTCACATGAGTATGGTTTCTCACCAGTATGGGTACGTATGTGTTTCTTTAAGGCTGCTTTGGTATAAAACCGCTTCGAGCAATCTACACACGAATAGGGCTTTTCACCAGTATGCACTCTTTTATGTGCATTTAAGTTCGAAGATCGAGAAAATGTCATTGAACAAGTGTCACATGAAAATGGTTTCTCGCCAGTATGGGTACGCATATGCGTCTCTAAGTCTGAAGTTTTAGAAAATGCTTTCAAACAACGATCACATGGATGAGATTTTTTGTCAGTATTTACACTCATGTTTGTTTAATTGGGAAGCTGTAGAAGACAGATGTAGATTCGAATTCGGTTCTAGCTAATATGAATTTCGACAGGCTTGGTTTAGGGTCAAGACTTCGAAAAATGCTTTTGAAGAGCAACAACACAAAAATGTCTGTTTCGTAATTTACAGTTACAATGGTAGGATCATACCACCATGAATTTTCTTACTTACGAATTGAGATCTTTCTTGCCAGAGAGCAACTCGGTCTTCTTTTGATTAGCAGCACTAAGTCAAGAAAGGAGCCCTAGTCTCTTTCACTAGCAATATCTGCTTAGATAATCCAATTTTTTTAGGCACAGATTTGAGATTCAGAACAAAAAGACAATTTCTGTTACCTTCAACCGTCTAACAGTACTTTGTTCAAAAACCAAAATATAGACTACAAAAATGTTTGCCAGAAATGCACTTGTTAACGAGTTTCACTTTTGGGTTGTATTTCTTCAAATATTTTCTTCAAACAAATTTCTTGGATTAATTTATATGATGGGGCTTTTAACACAAAATTACACACTTCTTGAAATTTGAGATCACGTAGTTCAGAATAGTACTGTAAAAAGAAATAAGAGCACATTAAGAAACATCTCAAAAATACATGAGCTACATAAAATTAGACTGCTGGTCCTAATTAAATGATTTTTAAACGAATAGATAAGTCAATAGTATTGAAAAAAAATATGGGAAATGAACTAGATTTATGTGATTGATTTTTTTATGTTTAAAAACTTTTACACAAAAAGTAAAGTGCTCAATTCCTTTTCCCCAATTGAGAGCTTTTTAAGCCCATATTTGCACTTGAAAACTGCAATTTTACGTTTTGACTTTTAATTGTGACACATTCGAATGCAAGGAATCATCATGAATCATTATACTCGTATCAAAATACAAAAGCGACGACCAGCAACAGGCTATGAGTCCAGCTAGGCTGGGTTCTAGTCAGTTTATTGTCCCCAGTGAACCAGTGAAGATCAACGGCCCTCTTAAAGCTATCTGCTTGCTCATTACAGCCTGTTTCGGTCAGCTGTCCCAGGTGCCCACAACCCTGCTATTAAAGTACTTACTAATTTTCCCTATTCAAGTCTCAGGCTAATCTCCCGATTAGCCTGAGACTTGAATAGCTTAAAACAATGACTGCTCTTGCCCTGCTGTTCATACAAAAATTTAACTGCCTTAGCATCTTTCATTTTAACAAATTTAAACAACTGAATCTTGTCCCCCCAGACTCTCTTTTGCTTAAGACTATACAAATAAGTATTCTAAACCTAATCATAGTCTAAATTGGAAAGCCCGTTTACTAACACTTACAGTCTTCCTTTGAACCAACTCCAAAAAATTAATCTACTTATTTATTAAAAACTGAGTATCTTTCTATCTATCTTTCTTTCTATTTATCTATCTTTCTTTCTATCTATCTGTGTCACGCTTCTTTCTCCTGAACGCCAATGAACTGAAAGTCGAACCAGGTACCGATAGATAGGTAATTTTTCAGGCTACATTAGTTTCAATTTATATAATTATACGATTTTAATTAGCGAAGATATCAATTAATAGGTAGTCAAATTTAAAGTGATTAAGCCTAATAAATGATTAAATATGAAATCCATTGTTGCAAAACGTGGTTGCTATGAAACAGTAATAACAATGATAATGAGAATTTTGAATGAAGGCTTAACTAAATCAAACACGAAACTCATAAGCGGGCCACTTGCGTAGTATTTTTATCGCTAGCTACTTGCAATATTTTGAAACAATTATTTGGTGAAAAGCCATCTACTTATATTAAAAACTGAGTATCTATGTCTGCTTCTTTCCCTTGAGCGAGCAGAACTTGCTGTAACTTTCCTCGCCATCTTGAAGGCGCGAAGTGTCCGTGCAACATCTCAATAATTCGAATGATTTTTTCATGCAGGAAAAAGAAAAAAGCGCGAAGGCGCCTTTTAGCGAGCCGCCTTGGCGGGGAGTAGTGTCTTGAAATTTTCCTCACTACTTTCAAGGCACGAAGTGGGCCACATGCGTGGTATGTCTTGAAATCGAATGAAGGATTAAATTATATCAAATAATATAACTTCAGAATGAGGTAAAAGTTAGAGAGGGGGAACGTTATGCATCAACATGCCACAGGAAGCTAATCTAGCTGCCCTGGCAGCTAGTATATTTCTTAAGATAAGGAGAACAAAACTGAACACAATGCCCCAAATGAGGTCTTTCCAAATTCTAGAACAGTGGTTCCCAAAGTGCCGGAGTTCGCAAGGGGTCCATATAAACGATAGAAAAAGTTGGGAGTCCATGAGATGCAAATAGGGGTCCACGAGCATATCGAGGATGCATCAATTGCTACAATTTGTAATAAATGCTGTAAAAAAAATCGTAATACAAGTTAAGAATCTTTTTTCTTTTAAGTTTGACACTTTTGAGAGTTGATGCCTTTAATTTTCCCAAAACTTTCAGGGTTTGTTTAAAGTATTACAATAAGAAAAAGTGAAGTTTCTTGTTTGAGATACAGGATTTTTTTGTCTCTGAGTAGAGATCAAAGTTTAAGATCGTGAATATATACTACATATAAGTAGGCGATCGTTTTGCTCTAAAGACAATGAGTGGCTCATGCCATTTTTTTTAAATATGGATACTACTTAATACTATAACTTTACCACAAGAGCTGATTGGAATAATCCACGACTGAAGAGCTTAAGGTAGAGTTCAGGAAAGAGAATTCATATTTCTGTCTGCAGAAGGACATTTGTAACTTACCCTAATTTATAGAATGTCCCAAGATAGTTTTTGTAAGTTTTTATGTCTTTGCACCTCGTGGAAACAAATTTCAGTTCAGTCATCAACTTTCTTACAAAAAGAAGAAACAGATGGGCAGATATTACAGTGCCTGAGCCTGACTAGTTCTGGAATGATCACTAAGAAGGGGGTCCACAGAAAAAAAAAGTTTGGGAGCCCCTGTTCTATAAAGGAAGAAGAACCAGACTTAGATTTGATTAAAATTACAAATACATGTGTGAAAAGTTAACTTGTGCAAATGGATTGAGAGAAAAAAATAACCAGCCAATCTTATGCGAACCCGGGTTTTCACTAGTCACACCTTTTGTAAAATGAAAAACTACAATTGAAGTTTCGAAAATAGAGCAGGGCATTTTCAAGTTTTTTTGCTCCAATATAATGAGGAATAGAAGAAAACGAAGTACGATCCGAGAGAGAAATCGAGGATGCCGGTATTGAACTAAATCATATTTTAAATCTTTAGCTAACATGTATTAACTGGTATAAGTTTCATAATATTTTGCCTTAGTGGGCATTAACCTTAGTGCCCCACCCCTCCTAATACTATGCTTCATTGCTTTTTTTTAACTCGATCTCTCCCAATAATAAGTAGAATTCTGATTTTTTTAATTTCAAATTAAAAGGAGAACTACTGTGAATTCTATTGTATAAAGAGGTTTTGGCTTACATTTGAAGACAGTTTTCATGTAGAAATGAAACAGATTCGGGCGTTCAGAAAGATATGCGAACGTTTTACCTTCTTTCAACATTTTAGAATTTTGCGGAAGCTTTTTTTAAAAAAAAAAACAATTTTAGCTTTTTTGCTCAATTTTTTTTAAAACTCAGCTTAAACCGTGATGCAAAAACAATGGATGTGAGTTCAACACTTTTGTTCAGTTCTTTCGCTTTATCAATGTGATATAGGGTGTCCAAAATCTTAGTGTGTAAACTTGGAAAGGAGGTTGAGAACATCAGCAAGAAACTCATATGGGTTGATCACCAAATCTGTACAAGAAACAGACAATGATTGAATTTTATTCTACATCACTCAGGAGCCCATACCCTGAACAGAAAACCTTATGATACTATAATAAAATACAAACATATATATAGGTATCTATCTAAACATATATAATGTATAATTCAGGGCCCTATTTAAGGGGTGGGTTTATCGAGTACAAACCCCCTCCGAAATTTTTCAAAACTATTACAAAAATGCTTAGTTTCTCACTGCAAAAAAATATTGTAGCAATTTTCTTATTTACTTTGAGACTTCATTTGAAAAATGAAATTATCATTATTGAATAATTGTACAAATTAAGTGTTTTTTCAGCAGTATTTTTTTTTTATTGTAGTTATTGCAAACATAAATTCTTAAAATACACCCCGTCCTTTCAAATTTTTAATACCACTAAAAAAATACCAAAATTCTTCAAACTTGTCAATACCAAACTCTATATTTAACTCTTAAAAGTGTCGTAAGATAGAAACTTCAAAAGTACTTTCGAATGCGCGCTTATGTGAGTAAACTCATTTATATAGAATATTTTTCTTCATTGTGAAGATGAGTATTTTTTTTTACATTTTTAATGTTAATATCCTTTTAACATCTATTGTAACAAAAATCAACACAATTTAGAACATGAAATCAAATCTTAAAGACTTTATAGATTTCACGAGAAATAGTTTTGAAAAAACCTTCCCCGACACTAAGGTCTCGTTACGGCCCTGGTATAATTACAATGCTGAAAAGAAAAACTAAAACATATTGTCTGGAAAACTGTTTAGCATCCACAATTTACTGTCATACTTTGAAAAATAAAGTACCCTCATCCCCTAAAATTAAAAGTTCATACTCACATCTATCAGCAAACATCTTTATTTAAAGCAAGTAAACAATACATAAACACTAACAAGACATTGGTTATACTTTGTCATTTAAGTGAAGATGTATAAAAGCCATCGATTCAGATATTATGGCTAACAATTTCCATGAAAATAATGATGGTATAACTAGTACCATATCACAATGATTGAAGAACCTTGAAGCAAGATTCCAAAGAGTATGTGACTTCTGCTCCAACATTATTTTAGCTGACAGTTTTGTCAAGTGCTTTAAAATGCTTTTGAATAACATACAAATATATTTGTTGGGTGTGTATGTATGTTTCTTTTTTACAAGGCACGGATTCTACAATACGCGATTAAAAAAACATTTCAACAGCACTCAAAGAATAAGCAGGAGTTTTGGCTAATCTCAAGTTCTTAAATTGAGACCAATAAGAAAACGCCTTTACACAACAATTACACATGGAAGCTTTTAAGCTGTTTGGTTAATCCTCAATAGAACTTCTCAGCAATTCTATTAAAGAGACATACTATAATCTATCCTACCAGTAAAGGTTTGTAAGTGATACTAGGTTCTGAAGGCTTTTCTGCAGCATTTACGAAAAATGATTTCCCTCTCGTGCTATTTTTTTCGACTGAGAAAGATAAGAAAATACTTGCAAACAAGTCACAGGAATAGGATTTTTGACCTGAATGGACCCTCAATAGTCTCTTTAAATGTAAATAACTGAGAATTTTAAAAGCTGTATGGTTTTCTCTATTATGAGTCATCATGGGAACCTTTAACTCCCACAAAATGCTTTTGAGCAAAATTTGCAACAGTATAATTTTCTCCAGTACATAAACCATCATATGAATCATTAAGTATAATGTGCTACGAAATGCTTTTGAACAAAATTCCCCAACTCTTTGGTGTTTTCTAAAGTAAGAACAATCATATGAGCCTTTCACTCTGTAGTCCTATGAAACACTTTTGAGTAAAATTCGCAACAGTATAGTTTTTTCTAAGCCACCATATGAATCATTATATCTGTGGTGCTACGAAATGCTTTTGAACAAAATTCCCCAACTGTATGGTGTTTTTTAAAGTAAGAAACATCATATGAGCCTTTCACTCTGTAGTCCTATAAAGTGCTTTTGAACAAAATTTGCAACAGTATAGTTTTTTCCAGTATAAGCCACCATATGAATCATTAAATCTGTGGTCTGAGCTAATATTTAGAAAAGTGCCAATTTGAGTCCCAAGTGAATTTTCACCAGTATTTCAATAACTAGTTAAAAAAATAATTTTCCCCAGAAAGAAGATAAGTTTTTCTTTCATTTCATCTAATAACATCAGAAAAAAAAATTTTTTTTCATCAGAAAATATTGTGTTTATACATCAAAAATCAGATCGGTAACGTGTCCCAAGTAGCAAAGCTTAGCATGCAAACAGGTCATGCGCACTTTCTAACTTCCCAAAAAAATGCACTTGCACAAAAAACGATTCTATTTTTACCCCTTTGTTAATATTTTACTTCATTTTTGTTTTAATCGATTTCTGATTTTCTAGCTGATGCGAAAAATGCGTGTCCCAAGTTCCGCCGTCAGAGTGGTAACAATAACTTCCGATCTATGTTTAGGCTCCCAAAATCATTTCCTGCACCTATACCACGTGATACTGAGTACCTGGTGGAAAGTTTTATCGAATTGTAATTAAAAATTTGCATTTCTGCATCTAAAATTGTAGGTAAGATTTTTTAAAGTGATTTTATAAAATGTGTGTCATTTGCGGCATCAGATCGGTAACACGCTCTAAAATGCGCAGTTTTTATTATTTTAAAAATTATTTTATATTTTTTAGTATAGTCCTTTGGTACAAGTGAAAAAACCACGTGTTTGATTTTGGTTTAGTGCGATCGACTCGGAAATAAAAAGAAAACTTTGTCAGTTTGTCAGATCGGTAACAGTCAGAGCGGTAACATTGAAAAACAGCAAATATGTTACAGAACTAACTCACACGTTTCAGAATTATAAAAAGCAAAAATCATACTTTAGCCATATATATTGAATATTTTTGTTCTTAAAAAATGAAAAGCAATGAGTTTTAGTACAATTGCTTCATTTGTGGTTTGTATGACCTAACAATAGAAGTTAGTAAAATAAGAAAAATTGACACTGCAGAAATTAAGTTAATTAATTATTAATATTTTAATTTATTTATTTTTTTATTTATTTATTTTTTTTTGTGCTTCAATTTCTTATAACTTCGCTAAATAACTAGATAAACTAGCATGCTAAATTTGAATTTCTGATCAAGAAATTAAATTTCCTGCAACTAATTTAAGAAAAGCAAGCAGCAGAGTTGTGTGTTGAAAAAGTTGAAGTTGTGTGTTGTTTTAAAACAAAACAAATGTTTTATTAGCTTGGATTTGGTAATATCATAATTTATTTTATCTAAAAACCTTATCGCTCATTTTTATTTCCAAGAAATGCTTTTTCATAATGAAATTTGATTTTTTAGCCTAATATATATATTTTAATATAATTATCTTAATTCTATGTTAAAAATGCAAGGAAATGATATCATATTTAGAGATGTTAACGAAGACTGAAAGCATAAACTCAAATATGTAACTCATATTAACATCAGATCTGTAACATTCATCAGATCTGTAACGGCTTAAAAGTGAGTAATCTAAGAAGGGGGTAAATAACTTCCTTGACCTCCCCCTTTTATTTTCTTGCATTTAGACCCAATTTAGACTTAAAATCCAATATTAGTTTTTTTCTGCAAAAAAGTTTTTTTTTTCAGAAAACTCCAACTTCAAATTGGCACTTTTCTAAATATTGGCTCGTCTACAAAATGCTTTTGAACGAAATTCCCAACTGTATGGTTTTTTCTACATTAAGAACTGTCATTTGAGCCTTTCTCTCTGTAGTCCAATGAAATGCTTTTGAGCAAAATTCGCAGAAGTATGGTTTTTCTCCAGTATGAACTATCATATGAACCTTTAACTCAGTAATCCTACGAAATACTTTTGAAAAACATTCACAAGAATGGGATTATTTAGCAGTATGGATTCTCATACTTTGCAGCATTGAACCAAATTCATGCGATTAAGGTTTTTCTCCAATATGGGTCTTCATGTGCCTGTTCATGTGCCAAGCTGTATGAAATGCTTTTGAGCAGTGACTGCAGGGATGTGGCAGTGCTTCGCCTGAATGGCTTTTCATGTGCAGTTTGTAGGTTTGAGCATGAGAAAATGCTTTTGAACAATGTTCACACCGAAACGGCTTTTCACCGGTATGCATTCTCACATGCTCCTGCAAGCGTGGGGCTTGTGCAAATGCCTTAGGACAATACTGACACAAATATGGTTTCTCCCCTGTATGAACTCGCAGATGTTTCTTGAGGTCTGAACTTTCAGCAAATGCCTTTGAGCAGTGTTCACAAGTAAACTGTTTTTCGCCCGTATGAATACTTTCGTGTATTTTCAATCTTGTGGCACTAGGAAACAGCTTTGGGCAATACTCACAGGAATATGGTTTTTCACCAGTGTGGGTTCTCAGATGCAATTTTAAAGTAGATGAGGAGGAAAATGACTTTGAGCAAAGTGCACAAGGATATGGTTTTTCGCCAGTGTGGGTTCGGGTATGCACTGTTAAGGAGGCAGCCGTAGAGAATTCTTTTGAACATTGCTGACAAGAATATGGTTTTTCGCCGGTATGAACTCTGGAATGCACTTTTAACTCGTAAGGGTTCAAAAATGTTTTTGAGCAAAACTCACAAGAGAATATTTTTTCGCCCGTATGAAGTCTTATATGTTTCGCTAAATCAGAGGCGTGAAGAAATACCTCCGAACAATATTCACAATTTCGTTTCTTGTCGGCATGGGTCCTCAGATGTTTTTTCAAGGAGTGCGCATGGGAAAATGCCTTTGTACAATATTCACATGAATAGTTCTTTTCGCCACTGTGAACACTCTGATGCGACTTTAAACTTGAAGGATGAGCAAATATTTTTGAGCAAATGTCACATGTGAAGGCTCTTTCGCCAGTGTGGAAATTCGTATGCTTCTTTAAAGCTGAAGAGTCAGAAAATGCTTTCGAACAGTATTCACAAGAGTACGGTTTTTCACCGCTGTGTACTCTCTTGTGTACTTTTAAGCTATAAGATCGAGAAAACGACATTGTACAAATGTCACATGAAAATGCCTTTTCGCCAGCATGGACTCTTTTGCACTTCTTCAAGGCTGAAGTGTTAGAAAGTGCTTTTAAACAATATTCAGATGAATAAGGTTTTATGACAGTGTGGCTTTTTTTGTGCTTGTTTAAGCTAGCTGCCACAGAAAATTTCTTTGAACAAATATCACACGAGTATGGTTTTTCACCAGTGTGCACTCTTTTATGAGCTTTTAGGGCTGAATACAAAGAAAATGTCTTTGAACAAGTGTCACATGAGTAGGGTTTTTCACCAGTATGGGTACGTACATGATTTTTTAAGGCTGCATTGTTAGAAAACTTCTTGGAGCAATCTTTACACGAATAAGGCTTTTCACCAGTATGCACTCTTTTATGGAGCCTTAAGCTCGCAGACAAGGCAAATGTCATTGAACAAGTGTCACATGAAAATGGTTTCTCACCTGTATGGGTACGCATGTGCCTCTTTAAGTCTGAAGTTTGAGAAAATGTTTTCAAACAAAGATCACATGGATGAGATTGTTTGTCAGTATTAACACTCATATTTATTTAATTAGCAAGCTGTAGAAACTACTTGAATACTGAATCGAATACGTATAGTTGCTAATATGAAATTTCTTAGGCTTGGTCAGGATCAAGACTTTGGAAAATGCATGTAAGGAGTTTTCACGCAAAAATGGCCGTTCGGTATTTTATAATAACGATAAAATTATAACACCATTAATTTTCTTATGGATGAAATGAGAACTTTCTTAACTTTAATTAGCAGAACTAAGTCAAGAAAGGAACCCAGTCATTCTCAGAAGCAACGTCTGCACAGCTAATTCAGATTTTTAGGCACAGATTCAAGATTTACGACAGAAAGACAATTTCAATGCCTTCTATCGTCTAACACTACTTTGTCCTATAACAAAAAACAAACGAAAATATAGACTAAAACTAAATGTTTGTTAAAAACGCAGTTGCTAACAAGTTTCACCTTTAGGTGGTATTCTTCAAAATACTTTCTTCAAACAAATTTCTTGGGTTATAATTCATATGATGATAGGTAGTTAAATGATTTCAATTCTTGAAATTTGAGATCATGTAGTTCTGAATATTACTGTAAAAAGAAATAAGAGTATTTTAAGAAAAATCTCAAAATATAATAAGACTTACATAAATTCAGACTGTTGTTCCTAATTAGTAGAGTTTTGAAAGAAAAAGAAAGTCAATTTTAGGCCAAAATATTTGAAGAAGAACAAGATTTATGTGACTGATTTTTAGTGTTTTAAAACTTTTACACAAAAAGTAAAATGCTCAATCTCTTTGCACAAGACACTTTTGCAGGTACGGTTGCACTTGATCCCTGTAATTTTAAATTGTGACCTATTCAGATATGAGTAGAGCTCCTTTAGAGGACAGGCTGACTTATCCGACATTTTGGTTTCAAGACAGCTTTGGATCCAGATTTGTTTGAGCATTAGGAAACACGTGAATATTGTCCCTGGTTGCTCTGGAGTAAAATAACTTTTGATCAGATGGATAAAGCGCCACATTTGGTAAATCTAGAAAGATAACTTATTTCTCAAATTTAAAAACTGTAATTGGGAAATATGTTTCCTGTAATTAAACCCATTTGCCTGTTGCACTTGGTTTAAACCTAAGTACACAAAATGTTTTTGTCATATAGACAAAAATAGTCAAATATCATCTAGGCAGCTACATTTCAAGCTTTGTTACCATTTTTTTCAATGCGACTTGAGTAGATACCAGTGGTTCCACACTTGCCCTTTTGGAACCAAAATGTCGGATGAGTCAGCTCCCCTTTTGTAGGATCCTTAGATATGAGGAAAAGTTATGTATGATTATTCAGTGCACGCCGGTTAGTTGAATCAGATTTAATAAATTAAACAGTCAAAAATAGAACAATATCCAGCTTTATTAAATTAGCCGCTTTATTGCATCAATTCTTGTTTCAATAAAATTTTCAATTTGCTTCGGAGTTCTGTCCCTTTTATATTCAGGCCCGTCATTTCGCATTTTTCCAGGGGGGGGGGGGCAAAGGGTGTATACACAATGTAAAATATACCAAAAAATGACAAAAACCATGCCCACTTATATGCAAATACATTGATTTCCCAAAGTCAGGGGGGGGATAATGGACCCCCCTAAATGACGGGCCTGTTTAGTTTATATCCTACTATTCATTAAATCGGACCCTGCATATACTAGTAATGCAACGAATATTCAGCAGAGGTCAAATATTCGGACTATTAGGCTTCGGCAGAATACCTGTTTTACTATTTGGCCTTGGCGAAATACTGTGCAAAAATTTTATTTAATTTTCGCACTTTGAAAGTTTTATACATTTTTAATTATTCTTATCCTATTTAATGGACATTTTAAGAGAAATCTTGTTATAGTATGATGATTTAATATTTTTGAGGGTATTCACTATTGTTAACTTAAATCGCATGTACTACAAACCTTGACTATCCCTAGCAACACGATCTCATCGGCCGATGATCGGCCATTCATCGAAACTCGATGAAATTCTCATCGGCCGATGATCGGATTTCGATGAGTTTTCATCGAGAATTGCTCCAATATGTCTCATCGGCCAAACAGAATCCGAGCAGCAAAATCTGATGAGTTTAGGATGAGATTTGGAGCAATTTACGAGCAGTGCAGTCCCGTGCCGATGAATTTAGGATCAATTTTGGATGAAAATACGATGTGAAGGATATCGCTTTCCGATGAAAAGTAGCTCATCGAAAACCGTGCTCGGATACTGATCGCAACGATGTCATCGTGCGTTACGGGATCAGTTTACGAGGAGTTAGTTGATCGGCCGAGCAAAAATCCGATGAGTTGATACTACTTGGGATCTTAACACATGAAATAAATCTATACAAAATAATAGGACAAAGCAGAAAACAAAATACTTTTTCTTGCATATTACAAGGATTGGTATAATTTTATCTTATGAAAAATACTTCTAATACATAAAAGATTTTAAGTGATAAAATATAAGCATAAATCATACATGAAACAATGGTCAGTTCTTTATCAAAATAAAATGTGTATAAAAATATAATAGTGTGATAGAAATCTGCTTCTTTCCCGATCTTTTATAAAAAAAAATGAATAGGAGAATTAAAAAAATAAAAATAGCATTTTTAATATTTCCCTACATAACATTTAAAAAATATTCTTTGTAATCTTTGCAATTGTAAAATCTGAAAACTAAGTTTTTTCTCTACAAGCACAGATTATGATGCAGAAGAGAAAAAAATGTTAAAAATTTTTAGAAGATCTCTCTTTTCTTCCCCCCCCCCTATAATATTACCAGATTTGGAGATTAAGTGTTTATTACATTTGGTAGATGTAGTGAACATCTGGTTCTGAAAGATACTTTCTGGCCTGTTAGGATAAGTTAGGCAATTTAATTCTCACTACTTAAAAAACCATTTTGTTTTTGAAAATAAGGGTTCTAGGAAAGATAACAGTCAAATTTTCTCTTGGTGCCTACATTGATAAAGTCTGGATTTATCTAAATATAGTTACATTTTTTGCATTGGAATACCTTCCAACATTAACATTTCTTATAGAGAACTGTGGTTTGTTGCAGCTAATTTTGGTATTTTTACAAATACTGAATGAGACAAAAAGAAAACACGATTGTGAATGCTGTAATTAATATATTTACAAACTTCAAATTTACCTTAAAACTACATTTATTGAAGTTTTTAAAGGTATTCAATGTGTGCCAATCTGGGAACTAAAACAATGTCAACACGGTAATCAAATTCCTGCCACACTCGTGATAGCATATCCCCTGAGATGCAGTATTTTTACCCGACTATGGCACAGCCAAAGGAAGGGTTAAAGTTTTTAGCAATTTGGGTGGGATGTTCTACCGTAGCTACTACAGGGCGAGGACCAGTGACGTGCGGTCTGCCCAAGCAAACCAAGCAGTGCATGGGCACCAAAAAAAAAAAATCTCATTATTATGCTCATAAGTAAAGACAGGAAAAAAGAATGTATATTTTCTCTTGTCTTTCTTTTCTCCTGAAACGAAGTTTCAAATTCATTAAAAAGTCGCTTGCTGACGTTCTCACAATCGCTTAAACGAAGATTCCCCTGGAACCCCTGGAGAAAGAGAAAACCATCCCTGATGCGAGTCGAACCCTAGCACAAGGAGGTTTGAAGGGGTGTTGCCATGCCAACACATGTCGCCGTGGCTCCTATCCAATGATAGGAGACCTCCGAAGAAGCTCCTGCAGTGCCTGAAGCTCCTTCGAAACCAAGCAGGCAGTTCCATGCTTGGTGCGATTTCTAAAAGTTGCTATTTTTCGGGTGAAAGTAAAATGTTTTAAACGAAGTATTTTTTGTTTTTGTCGCTGGATTTCAAGATGTCGGATATCGTCGCCGATTTGATTAAAGTACCCTTTTCTAGAAGATTATTTGAAGTAAAGAAAAGATTGATTTCTGAAGGAAGACCGGTACCTACACTGCCAAATTTAATTCAGCAGCAAAAGACTGTAACTCGTCATTTTCAGACTGCGAATTATGAAAAGTGTGAGTGGCTTACTGGCAGTGTGTCACACAACAAACTGTACTGTTGGAATTGTTTGCTCTTTAGTACTGACAGGAACTCTTGTTGGACAGCTAAAGGATATGATAAGTTAAGCAATTTAACTAAAGCAATAATTGACCACGATGTATCTGTTGCTCATATTTGTGCTTCAATCTCTCTAGCTACTTTCGGAAGTGTTCGCATTGAGATTGAGTTGATTGTTTATATATTTTCTTACTAAGTGTTTAATTTGCATTTTTAATCGATCAGTATTATTGAGTGTGTCATTTATGTTTGCCAGATAAAGAACATTCTTTTCAAACTGACTGTTATTAGAATTAACACACATAGCTCAAAAAACTTATACTACTAAAAAATATTACGAAATATAAGTACTACTATGAAAAAAAAATTGGACATCGAAGTTGCTTGGGCACTCTCTTGGGTCACCGCACGTGACTGGCGAGGACTGCTGATGGTCTTTGAAAAAGGTGAGGAAGATGACAAATTTTAAAACAAAGGTGACTAAAAGGTGACAAAAAAGTAACCAAAAGGTGACCAAAAGTAATTTGTTAAGAAATCAAAAAGCAAAAAACTATTATCTTTTTTTCTGACTCTTACCAAAATAGCCTACATACTATTTTAAGACTTAAATTCTGAACATGAATATTAGAAACTGGGAAGTAACAAAATAAACCATTTTAGAACATTAACTTCAAAAAACTTTCAGTGTAAACTCTGTTATCTTCAAAAAAATTTTTTTTTTAATCAATTAAATTAACACCTGAAATTATGAAGTAAAGATAATGACGATGTATTTAATGAACATATTTTTTAAAAATATTTTTTATTGCTCATTGCAAAATCATCGGCATTCTTTTTCCTGTTTCTCTGTAAATACAAAGCATAAATGTTCACTAAAAAGTGTTGACAATAGATAATGAGTGAAAAAATAAAATTTGAAAAATCAGAAACTTTAATTGAAACAAAATAACAACTTACAAGGTAAAAATAAAATAACGTTGAAGTACAAAACTGAAGAGAATTTTTCATATGAATAAAAATGTTAATGTCTTTTGCTTGGCGGGTAGGGGGGGGGGGCGTCTGAAAATATGCAACGACACACATGTCCAATACTGAAGAGAAAAAAACTTTCATACAGTGAACTCTCACTTATACGCCTGTCCAAGGGACCAACAGAAAAAGGCGCATAAGCGAGAGAGACGTATAAGTGAACAAGCCCATTTAAAGGACTAAAACGCAACATAGGTTCAAATGAGAGAATGAATAAGAATGCTTCTATAGAAAAGGGACAGGTTACCACGGTTTGGCAATTACTGTAGGGTAACTATAATGATAAAGACAAAACAAAAAGGATAGCATACCTAATTACAAACTGTTCCCTTTAAAACGATGCATAATAGATAATTGTCCCTCTCTGAACTCTAGTTCATGCGGGAAAAATGCCTCCTGTGAGCAATAAAGGCGAAATATTAAAGAGGAAAGTGAAGAAAAATGCTTATTTTTTAAATGAAATGAAATTTTTTAAAGAAAATGAACTGAATTTTTTACATTTTAGGGAAAATTCGGCGCATAAGTGAAATATGTATCTTTAGAGCGACGCATAAACGAATGATACTATACTCGAATGCAATCTTACTTGTCTACAGAGGAATATGCTACGGCGGGAGGAAGGAAGTAGTTCCTCGTGCATTGTCCAATGTTCGAGTTAAACTAGGCCCTTCACTTTCGAAATACTGTTAATTTATCAAACCCACGTGTATGAAGCATTTTTACGTCATAATTTTTGTTAATTATTCAATATTTTTAATTTTACGAGAGGAGCAGCGCGGATTAGTATTCATTTGGAACCGTTTGAGCCAGCCAATCAGAGAGCACAAACAGTTGGCGATCTTCCGAGATTTTGCACTTGGCGCGATTTTGCGAAACGCGTTCACTCTCGTTCGCTCGTCGTCCGCTGTAGTTCACTCTTATTCTTCGAACAAAGGACACTTCTATCTAATCGGTATTAGGACAAAAAGTAGTCTTATTAAGTTCTACTGTATTAAAAAAATCTAGCATTAGAAAAGAAGGAAAAGATTTTTTAAGAAAGTATCCCATGTTTACTTCAAACACTGCTTACTGCTTGCATTAATGAGCTTTAAGTAAATGTCCACAAACGAGCATTGACTAACCTAGAAAGAAAATACCAGACAGCTCCTCAACTGCATCCAGAGACTATTCTTTCACCCTTGTTTGAGATGTCTGTAAAAGCCTTAACGAACGAACGAAACTGGTGGCAAGAATGCAGTTATAATCTCTGGATGTCGTAATGAACTGTTTGGTATTTTCCTGCTCATTGCATTCTTTTTTTGGTCTCCCGTCATATATTTTAACAGTAGTGCAGACTTTAATTAACAATTTATGTCACAAGGGCAAAGTCAGGGAGAAATAACTGACCCCCCCCCCCCCCCCACTAGATAAGAAATGGTTCCCACCAATGAAAGGTCTCGGTGACCTCCCAAATGTTTTTCTTATTAGCCAGTTTTTTTTTTTTTTTTTGAAACTTTTCTCACTACAGGTTGGAACATGTCTGCAAGTTCATATTTTACTTTTTGCTAAAACTTGGAACTTCATTCACTACGCCCCTGTATGTAATTAACCCATTAATACCTGACATTTTATTTTTCAACGATACTTTGTATACTGGTTACAAATAGTGTTTAATGGACAGGAAAAATAGTTAAAAAATTATCATGTAAAAAATAAATTTTTTATTTAAGAAAGAAAAATCGTCCCTAAAAAGGGACGCTAGGCACCAGAGGGTACATACTTTTTTACCAAAATTTTTTTTCTGCCTACGATGTAATATTGAAAATGACAATTTATAAGAAGAAATAAAAGCAGCAATTAACATAAACTGGGAAGTAGATTCAGAGAACAAGGAAATATTGGTGTTGTTGAGCATGAAAGTCAGCAAAGCATTTGTTCTGCAAACCTACGTATTGCATTTGCTGCATTCCGATAAGGTCTTTTACTTCAAGGGGCACATCTTACCTAAGTCTTATTTAAAACAATATAACAACTAGCCCCATAATACCTAACTCAGCTCTCTTGAGCTCAATGCATGTTGTACAGCGGCTTTTAAAATAAAAATGAAGAGCGGCTACCATCATTTTTTATTCCCGATATTTGTGGCATGGGATCTTTTTCCCTATGCAACGTTTGTATTGAGCAACCATATATATTTGGTTCATCAATTTCAATTACTTTCTTTTCGCTGTTGGACAATCGCTTAACCTTTACAATAGGATAAACTCCATGAAGATTCAATGCAATAGTTATGACATTGCTATTATTCCACCGAACCAACGTAATATTATTTTACCTGTCATCGACATTTATTCAAAACTTCCTCTCTTTTCTTTTTTGAACAACTTAACTTCAGTTCATGAGCGTTTTTTAATCCGATTCTTGCACAAAATCTTGCTGAGACAAATAATCACGTAGGAGCGCAAGAGAAGTAAATAAATTCTCACAGTAGAGATTAAAATTGGCATGCTCAGGGAATTTTGAAATTAAATCTGCAACACCCCCCCCCTCCTTTCCCAAACAACAGACACATATGCAATCCTTGAATTCTTCATTAAGGTGAAATGCTAAGCTTCTGAAACAGCTTACGGCTTCTCCCCCCCCCCCCAACAGTCAGACTAAACAATAATAAACACCTAAATGCATAATGGAAAAGTAATGAAATATAAGGAATAATTAGTGTTTTAAAGAATTACATTTTTGAAAAAGCTTTCTTTCAAAATTTACCTTGAGTATTTTTTGTAATTAAAAAAAAGAAGAGAAAATATTTAAAAACATTGTATAATTAAGCTTATATATATTAATTAATTTAATTTAATTAGATTTTGAAAATAAAATAAGTTTTAAAAATGACAATTATTATCTGTTTTTCAGTCTAAAAACATTTACTAACTTCTTTGATATAAATTATAGATTCTAAGCAAGAAATCAGCAACGGTTAAACAATGCAGCCTTTGGTGCCTAGCGTCCCTTTTTAGGGACGTTCTTTAATTGCTATAAAATCCTAAAAAAATTTAAATTTACAAAATTGCAAAAAAAGGTAAACTGAAACATCGATCAAAGTAGCACATATATCAAACACAGATAAATTTACTTGTTAATAACTTTAAAAACTTAGCTTTTTGTTCGTGAGATTGCGAACGATGTAATTTTTGATAAAGATCATAATCAAATGGCTACAGATCACACTTTACAGCGGTTATGTGCTGCAATCTGTTAATACAGAATTGAAGCAATACCAAAGTAATAATTGAACACAATTATTTGGTTGAAATGTTCATTTTTGGAAAATTCAGACACACTTTTCGAACCGTCCCTAAAAAGGGACGCTAGGCATTAATGGGTTAATTAAAAGATCTGAATTCACTCCGAAAAGTTGTAAAGTCCACTCACTACTTATCTTTTTTTCATTTTTTTAAATTGGTTTTATTTCCTTTTGTTTTTTAGTAAGTAAAAAATAACAAATAGCAAATGAAGATCTAAACTGTAACAACACTGAATTTTTAAGAGCACTGATTTAAATGATTGCTTATTTTTCTCCAGTTTTAAAACTACAAAAAATATTACTACATTACGTTTTTTGAAAAACTAAACCAAAAGTTAAATTACCAAAAGTTAAACCAAAAGTTATCTATTTAAAAAACCTTGTTTTGGTGAAATACATAAGGTTTAGTAATTAACTGCCTCAGAATGTTAAAAAATGATGTTTTACCCCCACATTTGAAGTAAATTAGTATGTTACATTTCGTTACTTTTAAGTTTGCTTACTAAGATTTCATTAATTAAAATGAAAAAAAAAAAAAAAGATTTGTTGAAAACATTCTAATAAATTTACTTACATTCCGATCGTTTAGAAAAATATTTTCATTAAAAAAATGCCGTAATTACCAGTAACGGTTTTTATGTTTCTAAGGGGGAGGAAAAGGAAATAATTTTTAGAAGAAAATACTCAAAATGAATACTCTTAAGTTAAAAGAGAAAGTTATTTTTATTCAATAACATTAGTTGCTATTCAGTTAAGCTCGCTTATTGATATATCAGTTAAACATATATTCCGCTCAATAAAATAAATTTTAATGTTAAAAACCGTCATAATTTCTCGTTTTGAACCTGGATATTGGACTCGCTTGTTAGAATAATTTTGTTTGCGAAATGGCTATTCCATTGAGCGGGCTCGACTCTAACTACATAAAAATCAGTTACACGCGAAATGTGCCAAAGCGGATTAATTCGCCAAGTGGGCAGCAAGCAAGTGCGGTCTCTCATCGAAATTCCTTCTTGCAAACCTACCGATAAACTGTTCACTCAGAACTTTTCATCCGCGCTTCAGTGACGTCACTGCCAAGTAACCCTGCCACGGAGTATATCACTATTTTGCTATGGAATGTGCTGGGACCATTCGAAATTGTCGTATATGTGAAAAAGGCGCATAAATGAGGCGGCGTATAAGTGAGAGTTCACTGTATCATATTTGAAATATTGTGAGCACTGTGCTGCGAAAATGTTTTTTTTTTTTTTTTTTTTTTTTATTTTAACCAAATCCTTATATACATCAGCAAAATTTCATGTTAAACTGATAAAAAATTTCTTTCCAATGCATGAGTAATTTATTTTTGGCAGTGAGAGATGCAAAAAGTAATTTTAAATGAAGTTATTAAAAAATCATAATAACTAATGTTATTACAAAAAAAGTTTAAAAAATACATAAAATACTCACAGAATGCAGAAAAATTGAAACCTTAAGCATGACACGCAATAATACAAAAATTAACTCAAACATTACAGAATTTTAAAATTCATTAAAAAAAGTTTATGTAAAAATTTTTCTGCAGAGTGAAATATATTAGTTAAAGAAATTTCCAACAAAAAATATTCATTTATTTCATTAAAAAGCAATTTCCAATGTTGGCGGTTCATTTCTGAATTTCTACTAGTAGTGGAGGCCAAAGCAACGGTTCGTCAACTCATATGCCACAGTGAGCCATCACAAAGCAAGATTGCCTACCAAAGAGTTTATTGAAATTTTGAAACTTGATTTTTTTAAATAAAAAGAAAAATAATTAAAATAGTATGCAGATTTATAATGTGGAAGCGGAGCACCAATTACAGGTCAAGAGATCGAAAAAACTGGTGCCCTTAAACCTACCTTTAACATTGTAAACATATTTGATATTCAGTACTATCAGAAACTGAAATATATTATTCAGGGTTATCAACGAATCTTAAATAATAAAATTATCTTAGCAGGAGCCAAAAAATTGTGCATTTCAAATATAACGTTTACAAAAAGTTTTACAATATGAAAAACAATAAGAATCTCCAAAGTTTGAAAATAACTTGAAACTTTTAAATAGGTGCTTTTAAAGGCTTTGTTTTGTGAATGAGCTGAAGTTGAAACTTTTTTTTAATGGTTGAATGAAAGATTTTTTTTTTTTCAAAAATTAAATTTATTTTCAGGTTAGGAAAAGAATATTTATACTCTTCAAAACTTTTATTTACCAAAAATAGATTTTTTTAAAACACATTTCAAGAAATTTTTTAAAAGGTGACAAAAATTTCAAAAGGTGACTAAAGGTGAGAAAGGTGACTGAGTCCTCGCCCTGCTACTAAACCATTCTTTCGATTTTGGTGAATGAGGTGTCAATCGATTCGTTATTACGACCCGGGTAACATTGGCTAGTTAAGTGTTGAAAGACATCTGTTTAGCTGCCTCTAGTGGCGTGTACTTCATTCAATGATTTTTACCTGTAGCCAAATAAAACTTGTATAATTGTAGTTGCAGAATAAATTTGTTTTGGCTGAATAATCCGTCACGGCAGTCACACTGCGATCTTCTTTTTGTCCCATTCAATATGAAACACCCTGTACATACAATTAAAAATTATGATACAATTCCATGCTGAATCATTTCAGTTTATTTTTTCCCCTTATTTATTTGGAAGAGCTTTATGAAATGCTTTTTTAGGAGCCTAAATACAGAGCTCTGATCTTTAAGGAAATACATTTTTTGGTCTTCTTTTTAGTAAATGTTTTAGCTGAATATGGCATAATATTTTTGAAGTTTGACTAATATTACTATTAAAAAAAAAAAACTCCTAAATTATTTTTTGAACTCTTTAATAATGTATAATGAACTCTTAATCATACAAAACTATGCTTTAAATGCAACCTGTGCATTGTTTATTAACAAAAACAAGTTAACTATTTGGTGGTCGAAGAGCCGAATATTCGGTATTCGGCCAAATCACTATTCTTTGCATCCCTAGTACATACTTAGTAAGTAAATCACGGGTTTTACTTGTTTTTTTTAATGCTTATTAACAAAAAAAAAAAAAGACATAAGTAACAATCATTTTTATTTGTATTAACGTAATATGAAATGTATGTTGAAAGTAACACAGCAACAGCACAAAATACTAAGTATTCATGTCATAAACAGTTTTTTTTTTGGGGGGGGGGTAGAAAGGAAAACTTTTGCTAATATCAATGTTGCTGATATTTAGTCAACACACATGATCTTGAGTAATGATAATGTTCATAAATACTTATTTATGTAGGTGTATATAAAATGATTAATTCTCATTCTAATTCATAAAATGAAATGTGTACCAAAAGTACCGCATGTTTTTAAATTATTCATTATATAAAAATATTTAAGATAAATGTTTCAATTCTATTAAAAACTAAAGAAGACATAGGCAATGCATACATACATGAATTAGGAATCTATGAAGTATCAGGTTAATTAGCAGCATTGTTAGGAAGTACTGTCCGCCCCGCTTGAACGAATACTGTCGGATCCAAGAAATATTATTCGATTAAACGGAGATCTTTAACATTGCATCAATGGCAAGGGAAATATTCAGTTCCGAGATATTTTATTTGTATAAACGGGGTATTTGTTTATCTGTTACCCGATTAAGCAGGGATGACAGATATTTTTGGTAGCATTACCATTTTCAGAAAATTTTTTTATCACATTCAATATCAGAGATGCTAACATATTTTAGAGAAAACATTCATGGGTAATGATGATATTTATATCTCGAAACTTTCAAATACAAATACAAATGTGACGACCAGCAACAGGCTCTGGGCCCAACTGGGCTGGTCCTAGTCAAATTATAGATCCCAATGAAGATCAATGGCCCTCTTAAAACTATCTACTCCCTTGCTCCTCACCGCCTCTTCCGGTAAACTATTCCAAGTTCCCACTACTCTGCTAAAATAGTAATTTTTCCGAATTTCCAGGTTAGCCTGAGATTTAAACAGCTTATAACAATGACCCCTTGTCCTGCTTTCAGTGCAAAAATTTAACCCTATAACATCTTTCATTTTGATAAATTTAAACAACTGAATCATGTCCCCTCTGGTTCTCCTTTGCTCAAGACTATACATATTAAGCATTCTAAGTCTGGAATCATAGTCTAAATTAGAAAGTCCTTTCGTTGAATCATGAAATTATTTGTTTCCATTTTATTTAATGAAATGAAACCTGTACCGTAAAATGAGGTGCATAGGAACAGCGGGGTGATTCAGAACACAACTTCCTGATCATACAAAGAAATTCTTCATAAATACAATGTCGGGCATTTTTGGCAGTTAAATTTTTTTTTTTTGAAAGGTTTTTATATATGAAGTAGGAAAAAGTATTTTTGTCATTCTGGCAACACAGTGGCTTCTGTACAAGGCTGAAAGAGGGAAGCTAATAACATCAAGTTTTCATGGTTCGCAAAACTTTGTATGTAAGTACAGACCCTTTTATATTTCAAATCTAAGAATAGTATTTTTTTAATTATGCATATATCTGAGCAAGAGTACCAAATTTAAAGAGACAACATAATTTAATTCTGGCATAAAAGTGAAAAATTCTTCATAATGTCATAGGATAAAGATTTGCGGAGTGAATCGGAAAACACTTTGTTCTGTTGTTCCAATTCAAGCTTATTTAAAGAAAACCGTCTGAAAAATCAAGTTTCTAACCCCAGTTCTTCTAGCCAAGACAAGGACAAGTGTTTATTACTGTTTATCCCTTCTCGTGGGAAACTAAATCTTAGAATGACAGAAAGTTGCATATTTAAAAAGATTTTTGCTCCAGGAGACTTCTATTTACTTAAAATACACGGGGGGAAGTTATAGACTTTATGTAGCAAAAGTCCAGCACACAGACAGTGATGAATAAGTGGGAAAATGTTAACAGGACAATCTTTGAAACCCAGAGATTTTAAGAAACTAAAGGAAAAGCAACATTCATTCCAGAAGATGCTATGAAAAACTTAAGTTGGGCCACAACTTCTAGTTTTAACTACAAGTACGTATTTGTGGACGACATGAGGGACTTCAATTTATGTTAAAGCTTTGCATTTTAATTCAAAAGCATTTCTTAAAATTCATTTTAATTTTTCATAAGTTCAAAATTATTTTGACTTTTGACAAATCATTATAAACGCTTACTGGTATAGAAAATAAACTTTTATTTGACAGTAACTATCTGTTTTTATTCTCCCCCATCAATATTACTCACCTGTGTGGGTAACAATTACAGGTTAAAATGAAAAAATAAAAAATTTAACATGTGTTCCAATTGTCCCCTAGGGGGAATACCCTTAAATTCCTATACATATAAATAATAGGTAACTGTTCAAAATGTTTTGTCTTTTCTTGGAATATCAAAAGCAAAGCAAGACCGAAATTTTTACCCAAAAAATCAAATTAAAGAAAAATCTTTTAACATTTTTTTTTACAATCAAAATTGAAAAGTACAGATGCACCCCATTTTATGGTACCCAAATTATATATACCCAATCCTCCCGTATCACAGGGGCAGATATAGACTAGCATTTTAAGGGGGTCAGGGTCATGCTCAGGAATAGGGTCTTTAGAACAGAAATTTTTTGAAAATGATTTCGTGTAATAGAAGCATCTAAATCTTCTAAGAATAAGACACCTAGTTGGCTTAAACATTACTAATTTGTGTTGTAATTAATGAAAGGCAGTAGCATTGCAAATATTTACTGTAAAAAAATAATGGACAAGATTACTGAAATCATTTACATTTTATACAAAGTATCTGAGCACGAAAAATGTTGTGCTCAGATTTGTGCTCCCTAAACCAATGTTGTCAATGGTTTAGGGATTTAGGGAAGGGTAAAGACCTTTTATCCATCCTTGCCATATCGTAGGTTGTATTAAGATGATGGCGTGAGAAATTGCCTTTAAATCAAATTCATAAAGGATGTTTTCTCATATAGTAATACACATGCTGAGATTGAAAATGCTTTTAGATATGATTCATACAAACATGGCTTTTTACCCACTTTGGACGTTCATAAGCTCATGAAGGCCGAATCTGGAGAAAATTGCTTGGAGCATAGTTCACATGAGAATAGCTTTTACGAGTAGGAAGTCTGTCACCTTGCTTTAGACTTGAAACACTAGTAAATGTTTCCAAAGAATACCCTCAAGTTTTCCAAAGAATGTGCTCTCAAACACAATTTTGGTTTCGGAAGTTCTAGAAAATGTTTAAGAACATTCTCGTGAAAAAGTTATTTTCCCAGCATGCACTCTTTTATGCCTGCTTAAGCTCGAAGACTGAGAAAAAGTCCTCGAACAAATGTCACAAGAAAAAGGCTTTTCTCCGGTGTGAATCCTCACATGATTCTTCAAATCTGCAGCATTAGCGAAAGCCTTCACGCAATGTTCACACGAAAAAGGTTTCTCCCCAGTATGTACTCTCAAATGCGTCTTCAAATTTGAAAACTTAGAAAACGACTTTGAACAATAGTCACACGAGTGGGCTTTTTCACCAGTGTGGACTTTCTTATGATCTTCTAGGTGAGAAGATTGAGAAAAACTCTTTGAACAAATGTTACACAAAAACGTTTTTTTGCCTGTGTGGGTATTGATATGATACTTTAGGCTTGAAGCACTAGAAAATACCTTCAAACACAACTTGCACGAATAGGGTTTTTCGCCACTATGGACTCTCTTATGTGTCTTTAAATTTGAAAATTGAGAAAATGTCTTAGCGCAAATGTCACACGAAAAAGGCTTTTCGCCAAAGTGGGTGCTAATATGTCTCCTTAAGTCTGAAGCATTTAAAAATGTTTTCGAACAATATTCACACAAGCAGGGTTTTTGGCTCACATGGGTCAGTTTATGTGTCATTAAATTTGAAGATTGAGAGAATGTCTTCGGACAGATGTCACATGAAAATGGTTTTTCTCCGGTGTGGACTCTCTTATGTGTCTTTAAGTTTGAAGATTGAGAAAATGTCTTTGAACAATACTCACAGGAATAGAGTTTTTCACCAGTCTGGATACTCATGTCTCTTTAGATGTGAAGCTGTAGAAGATGGTGTTAAACTATACTGCCCAAATATTGATCGTCACCGGTACAATTTCACACATGCAGTCAAGTTGGCACTTCAGGTTTGAGGTCAACTTCTTGCTGCAAAAAAGAATTCGTCAACATTAAAAAAAACTTTTTTTATATATGAGGCACATACATTAAATTACCGTAATTTCCGGAAGACGCGCCGCGGCGCTTACGAGTTTAAAGGTTACATTTTTTGAACTGCGGCGTTTCTGCCGATGCGGCGATTCTGATCAACTTTTTTTTTTTTTCTCGCCACGTCACCACGCAGTTTATTATTCAACCATTGAGGAGTCTGATTTTGATGGATTTGATTGATGTTTATTTAGTGATTGATATTTACTTTATGATTTATTTATTTTATTTTTGATTGCTGTAAATAATAAATGTCCTTTTTCAATATTTCGTTTCATGCAGTTTTTCCTTCCTTTGTTGTGAGACTATAAAGGTAGGTTTATTTTTTGTTCAAAACGTATTTAAAATGCTTTTTTATTGTGATAAGTCATAATGTGTCAGCAATTATAGCCGCGGCGATTACGGCGATGTGGCGCTTCTGAGCATTTTTTTTTCTCCGGTTCACTTTTTGGGGTGTGCGGCGCTTCCGCCGATGCGGCGTTTCTTCCGGAAATTACGGTATAGTGACATTTTCAATCAAAAGAATTTTGAAGGAAGGCCAATTTTAGAAAAAGCATTAAGAAAAATATATTCCTCAAACGAAGTAAAATTCTGCATCTCAAGAATACTTTTTTCAGGTACAGTCGGCCCCGCTTAAACGAATACTGTCGGTTCCC
The DNA here is from genome assembly GCA_038373865.1 of Uloborus plumipes. Taxonomy (NCBI): domain Eukaryota; kingdom Metazoa; phylum Arthropoda; class Arachnida; order Araneae; family Uloboridae; genus Uloborus; species Uloborus plumipes. The sequence continues at coordinate 109,490 of JAXGGA010001517.1, read as the reverse complement.
AGAAACATTATTTGATTAAGCGGGGTATTCGTTTAAGTGGGATCCTTTAACACTGCGTCTATAGCATGGGGAATATTCGGTTCCGGGATGTTTTATTCGTATAAGCGGGGTATTTGTTTATTTGTTACCTGATTAAGCGGGGAAGGCAGTATTTGTTTAAGGAGCCATTGCTATGTTTCAATTTTTTAACTTAGTTTCTTCTTTTCAAATTCAAGTCATGGCAGAAAATAATTCAGTGTTGCATGTTTTAAATCTATAAAGTAGCATAATACATAAGTCGAGAAAAGCTAATGATGTTTCAATGTCAGAAAATTTCTGCTGACTAAACTCACTAAGATGCTTCAGTAATGAACATCACCGACAGAGTGGTGTAGTGGTTAAGACACTGGCCTCTCATGCCAGTGTCTTAACCACTTAAATTATCTGCAAAAATTTATCTTTTTCATTTGTCCATAGTTTGCAAAAAAAGATTTTATATATTTAGTTGCAAGCTCTTAGATATTATGTACATTTTGTTGATTGTCATTGATACATATCATCCAATGTAGAAAAAAAAAAAAGTTGTTTAGTAACAGTATGTCCAACAAATATCGTCAAAAACCAATGGCTACCTTTAAATTACAGCTTTTAATGATACTGGCTACAATAAATTTAGTGAAGGAAAACTAATTGAGAATTGGCTATTAAAGCGAACAAACCACGTCATTCTTTCAAAAACCAAAAAAAATGATAACTACTACAGAAAATGGTATTCTCTTAAGTTCACAAGTTATAAGGGTGAAATTTCGGAAATTTTTGGATCGTTATTGCTGATACTCTAGCATTTAGTGTTTGTTTCAAGTTTTTAACAATGCCTTAACCACATACCTAGGGTTTCAGTTGGAATCATGGTAAAGGTTTGCTACAACCCGGGGATCGTTATATCCCGGGTTCGCTATGGGGCTAAACTATATCGACAAAGATTTCTGAGTTATAGTCAGGGACGTCATTTCAAGTTTTTCCAGGGGTAGGCAAAGACTAAAAACACCAAACAATTTCACCAGAAAACAACAAAAACCACGCCCACTTATATGAAATACATTGATTTGTCAAAGTCGGGGGGGGGGGCAATTGACCCCCCTGCCCCCCTAAATGACGGGCCTGGTTATAGTGGATGTTAATTGAATCAGCGACTTTGATACACAATCACCAAAAACAGCAAAATCCAGCTTTATTAACAGTTTAACTCTTCTTTTTAACACTACAGTTTTAACACTGTTAACACACTTTTAACTCTACAGTTGAACTCTTCTTTCTACTTTAGGACACCTGAATAATTATTTTCTCCCTCCAACTAATTAACTTAGACATTTTAAAATCAACTTGAGTTGCATAATTAGTTCTTAGTTTTATTCGTACTTTTTTACAAAATTCTGGACGGAAAGTTCACCCAGTGAACTATCCAAAAGCCGAATCGGTACCTATCTGTTAGCCAGACGCAAGCAAAAAATGAAAAATCGCTAATGTTGCCAAGCGAAGCGAATGACAAATCTGTCAACGGAACAAAACTACGTTCAACGGTAAACAAATATGGTTGTAAGAAATTCCGCAGAATTCAACGTTATTTAGTGATACATTGTTCGACGATTTTTCGCTTGTGCCCGGCTAATGGATAAGTACTGCGGAATTTTATGTTGTCATGGCTGCTCAAAGGGGTAAATTAGCCGCTTTATTGAATCAAAACTGTTTGGAATAAATCTGATTTATGTAAGCTGTAGAAACTGCATTACTAATTAGAAAGCACAAGATAGTTTTTTTTTTCTTGCCTTTAGATTATCTTGTGCAATACCAATAATTAGACCCAACAATAACAATAGCAAAATTTTTTAACTCTTATTTTGGTATTAACCATATACTGTCGGCCCCGCTTAAACGAATACTGTCGGTTCCAAGAAATATTATTCGATCAAACGGGGTATTCGATTAAGCGGGATCTTTAATATTGTCTGTGGCATGGGTTCCGGGCAGGGTTGTTTGATTTCGTCCGGGGCGGAAAAAACCGCCGGAAAAAACCTGGAAAAAACCGCCCCGGACAAAATAGCATTTTGTCCATTTCGTCCATTTTGTCCACTTTAAAGAAAATGACAGTTCTTGATTAAAAAATCCAAAGTTAAAAGTAATGTTTTAAAATATTGATTTTTTTCAATGAGGTAAAAGTTTTATTATCAAAATTAGCACACATAATTATGTATACCAGCAAATATTTAATGAACAACAGATACCATAAAAATATAGTATCTGTATAAAATAAATGATTATTGACGATAAGATTTAATGCTTATGAAAGCACACATTAGCAGTAAATAATTTTAAGATGTTTATTTGTTGTGAAGGAGTTTAATTGCCAACAATAAAAGTGTATATAAAACATAAAAGTAGAAATAAAAATTTTAAAAGGTTTGAGTCTCAAAATATTAAAAACCCTATGAAGTAAACATTATTTGATGTCAAAAAAGAAAATTTAGCCATGAAATGAAATATGTTCCAGTAGTGTAATAACATTAATAAATCCATAAAACAATGCCTTGTACATACATATTTTACAATGGGGCAACATTCATTAAATCCTCAAAAAATACAACGTAAAATGACCAAATGAATCAAAATTAAACCAATATTTCTTGTAGCATCTACTGTATTTTCAAATACAATGATATACATTTATATGTGTATTTAATTCAAACAAAATTTAACCATAGAATTTATGAGAAAATATCATATAAAGTTTTCTTTTTAAGGGATTGTATTGCGTTACTAAATATCTAAGGTGACAGAATACTCTTTAATTTCTTTTTAAAAATATGTATTAAAGAAAAACACTTTTTTTCTATTTGTCTACTCTATAATAATGTAATTACACTCAATAGTTTATTCACTATGTTAAATTTTATTTCTTTCAACTAAAATTAGTTAAAAATTAGGGATGCACCGAGTAGTACTTTGGCCGAGTACCAAGTTGCAGAGTACCGATTTGTTTTTTTAAAAATCATTGACATACAGCAGTACAGGGTTAGAAATCATAACAAAATTTTACTGGTCTTCTCGACCAGTGAACAGGAATATATACTGGTTAACAGACAACATCACTGGTTCACCTTAAATCATTAACAACATTTTTTTTCTTTAAAAAAAATGGTGGTCCTTGGATTGTTTATTATTTTTCTGGTGATTTGAGGCGAGTTTTACTGATCTGGAACCAATGGACCAGCAGTAAATTCGAACCCTGACATATGAACTGATCATTGGAATGGACCTCTATATGATAGTTCTTAGAACAAAAATCCCACTGAATTTAACTTATGCATTGTTTAAAATATTTTATTTATTTTGTCAAAAATTTTAGAAAAAGTTATTTTTAAAATGAAACTACATTAAATGAATAAATATAAAGTATCAATTAAGTTGGAATTATATTAATCTATTATTGATTAGTTCTAATTCTCTAAACTTGAATAATTTTCAAAAGCTTTTGGGGATATTAAAATAAAGATTTACTCTATTGAAGCATTACAAACTTCAATATTTTCAAAATTAACTTGAAAATTTCTCACTAGATGGCAGTATACCCATAATTTGTTATACTTATACGTAAACTTATATGTAGAATTCAGTCATATTTTATAAATATATTAATTGTAAATGATTGCATTTTATAAAAATGTGCATATTTTTAATTATTGAAAAATGTGTCTTGAAGTATTCAATTTTCTACAACTACTCGGTATCGGCCAAGTACCTGATCAGAATTTGGCCGAGTACCAAGTACTCAGCAAATTGGTCGAGTAGGCCGAGTACCGAATATTTACCGAGTACTCGGTGCATCCCTATTAAAAATCGATGGGTTAATTGCCGTTCTTTTTTTCTTCTTTTTTTGTATGATACCACCATTCTTTTTTGGGAAATGGTAATGCAAGGGAGATACTAATTGTACATCATAACATTTTTATACATCAAACGTATGAAAAAAGTTTTGTTTTTTTTTTTTCATTTCTTCCATTTTGTCCATTTCGTCCAATTTTGTCCATTTCTTCCAGTGTCCCGGACTTTTTGCAAAAAAGTGGACAAAATGACAACCCTGGTTCCGGGATGCTTTATTCGTATAAGTGGGTTATTCGTTTATCCGTTACCCGATTAAGCGGGGACGACAGTATGTGAAATATGCACATTTCTTTCAAAGTCGAATGTTACAAAAAATGTGGGTGATGGAGTAAAACTTTAGAAATTTGAATTCAGAGCATAATTTTACAATAAGATCAGGTATTTTTTTCCATTAACAGAAAAAAAATGTTTTTCTTTTGTAGACCAGTGTAATCCAGTCACTTTGCTGATTGTCTATATCAGCGGTGGCCAACCCGCGGCACGCGTGCCACAATGTGGCACGGCAGAGTAGTAAGAGTGGCAAGCGAAGACTTTTTGAAAAAATTCCAAAATTGAGGAAAAAATGGCGATCTCAAAAATATTGATAGAAACTAAAATCCTTAAACTGATAAATGTGACATCATGACGATTAAGTGTCAGGAGGCTGGCTCACAAATTGTCTGAACTACAATATTGCAAAGTACTTAGCGTTAGATTCGGACCTCCAACGAAAGCTATGACGTTACAGACAATGCTTTGTAAAGCACTCTTGTGCCTGTCACGAATGAAACTTTCGATGCTGCAGAGTGGATTCTTGATTTGCAATAGTTTCAGCTACGGGTGATGATATTTGAAAAAAAAGTTCTCTGCAACTAAATTCAGAAACCAGATTGGACAAAATTCGGTATGGTTGTACAACTGAAGACCCTTAAATTGTTTTTGTTACATTACTCAAAACTAATTTGGAAAAAAAAAACTTCAAAAGTATCATCGAATTATCTATCACAAACTCCTTGCCAAGGAATGAAACTTTTTCTCTGTTTGTAACCTTGTAGAGTTCACTGTATTAACAAACTGCGAATTAGAGCTCTGAATGTTTTGTGAACTTTTCTCAGGATAAAGAGGAGAGCATGGCAAGTTACTCCTTCATTGAAATGTGCAATAGCTGTCCAAAGGAAAAATAGTCATAAGATTTTAAAATTTTAGGAAGTGTGATTTTTAAAATATCTGGAAGGAAAGCAATAAGGACTTGCTACTTATGAATGAAAAATAGCAATCGAATTTAGCTATGTTATCTCTTATTATCCGGCGTTTAAGTAATTTAAATTTAAGATTGTACTAAAAAAAGTTTTCTAAACAAGTTTATGGCCATCTACATTCTTTTATGATGGAACTCCAGTTTCTTTCTCTCTACTTTCGAGAAAAAAGAATAAAATATTAAAAATTAATACTGAAAGTAACAACGCAAATTTAGTAATTTTATGATGATATATGGAGAAAATTTTACACCTATTTTAAGTTTTCATTCAGGGTAAGGTTTGATGATTTTCAGGATGATAAAAAAAATTCTTATCTTTTCACATTCTTTGTCTATTTCTCTGCAAGATACTACTTGTTACCCTTCTGAAATCCAAATCGGAATTGCCGACCTTTTGCCTTTTGGTCATCAAGAATAAGAGTTTACTTCAACCGAAAGTCGTCCACGTTTTTAGAAACTTGGAAATTTGTACCGACAATTTTTTTTTTCACATTTACACACTTTAGCCGTCTGGTGATGTTGCAGATTTTGTTCAAAATACGCTTCTAAACAAATATTTTTCGTTATGAATGCAGAAAAATCTAAATACCGTTGAATATTAATTGATAGCCCTTAAAACACTTAAACTTCTTAGGATTCTCAAGAACTAATCCTAAAATTGAAGACTTGGTAAAAAATATACAGACTCATATACAGGGTTCGTGAAATACGGTCGCCCGGTCGCCATCAGCGACCAAAGATTCTGAGCTGGCGACTACGTTTTCAGCTTTTTAAAAAACTTTTCGCATCTTTTTTTTTTTTTTTCACTCTTCATACCTCTTTCCTACCAAGATATATTATTTCAAATGTGAGAAAATGATATTCATATATTTTTTTTGAACAGCAGAGAGATTAGGAAGGGCAGCTGTTCTTTATTGCAGATTATAATGTGCTGAGCTCTGATACAACTTCGGTCAAGCAACCCCCCCCCCCCCCATCGGAAAAAATGAGTGTGCAAAAAATAATTCAAAACATCCATCAAAATTTCCACCTCTATTTGTGCCATGCCCCCCCCCCTTTTCTAATGCTTATTATTAGTAGGCTGATGGCACCAGTAGCAGAAATTGCGAGACGTGAGACGTACGTCGCAGATCTTTCATCACTCTGCAGATAATTTTTAAAAGAAAGAGAAATAAAGAAAGAAAGGGAGGGAAAAATCAAATACAGCTCAACGAAAATTGAGAGAAAATAAATGTCTTTGGTGAGCCAGAGAGTTTTGCACTTCATCTTCAAAAAAAAAAAAAAAAGGAAATTATCCGATGTTTTGTACCTTCATCATACATTTTTTAAATCCTTCCCTAATAGATTGGTAGGCAGATTAGCTGAGCGGCGCTGAAAATCGAAAAATAATGGAAAGATATTTCGTGATTGGTTTAGTCGCGATTCTTTCACTCCTGCAGAAAACATTTATGTTGGGGTCGGAAGGGGCTGGTTCCTTGCTTGTAGTAAATGTAAAGAATCGTGGATACGCTGTTAGGTTAACTGTTTGTGCTTTCAAAAATAACATTTTTTTGAGTTGTAGTGGTCACTAAACGAGTTAATTAAGGAAAATGACTCTTTTCCCCTTTGGGGGTGGGCGATCTTTTCTTTCCCCCTATTACAATGGCTATTTTTAAAGACTGTATCAAGCATGATCCGCCTTTTCTTCAGTTTCATTTCTTCCCGATTTTTCGCGGCCAAATTTTTCGCTTTTCTCTTGCAGTTTTAATTTAAAAGAGAATTCAACTTTAAAAGTTAAAATAACTTCTTTTAAAAATGAAATAAGTTCATACTAAAAAAAGAAACCCCTCTCACTATTGAAAAAATTACGCAAATTCATGACAACAATAGTTTGATCTTGTGATATTAAAATCACACGAATGTTCTTTGCGATTTTAATATAAATATCGAGTGCTTTAAATTTTCGTATTCTCCATCACATATATCTAAAACCGTATTTGTTTTGAAACATCAAGCCTTTGCGTCCCCAAAAATCATACGGCCTGTTTGAGACTTCAATCCTATTACATCCTGCAATTATTTGATTTATTTTGAAAGGGGGAAATTGCTTTAACTAATACTATTTTAAAATGATTTGTTTTACTTTTTATTTCAATAATAAATTCATTTTTTAAATTGCAGTTACATATTTTTAGGAAAGTACTGAATTTTAAAAACTATTCACATAATTATTTCATTTGTTTCCAAAGTAAATATTTTTTTTTAATACTTGAATTTGATTTTATGTTTAATAAAGTTCATACCCAAATGAATCTAACAATTGAAAACAATAGCTTTTACCGTATAGGAGGACATAAATACACTCTAATTAAGTTTATTGTTGTGAATTCCTATAGTTTACATATTAATGTAATATACAATTTAAAAAAATATATTTACAATTCATTGAACACAACTTGGTGTTGTATGTAAGTAATCAATCGAATTTTCTAAATCATTTAAATATTTATGTTTGTGTTATAAAAAAAAAATTCAGACTCTTCAAAAGTGCTTGATGTTAAGGGGGTTAAGTTTCTCCACTTCAATCAATATTGTTTACCAGGCGTTTTTTGAGAGATTTTGCCAAAGAGCAACTTATCAGCAGCAAATGTGTTAAAAAGTCCTTAAATACTCTACAAATTTTAATTTTAAACAAGAAGTTCTGTCAAGAACTAAACGAGCCTACTTTCCCATACATCGACATCGGCATTCTAGCATCTGATCATTATTCTCTTGATTATCTAAGACTAAAAATTATGTCAAACATACCTTTAAAAGCAAAATATACCTCTCTCATCAGATGAAATAGACACATAAAAAGTAAATAAATGAATAAATAAAGTTTTGTCGCACCTTTTAAAGAATGTAACTGTTACAGTTCTTCCGTAGAAAAATTCCTCAATTGTTTTCAAAAAAAAATTTAAAGTACAAAGTACATCAAAACACATTTTATCAAAGAAAGAAAAAAAAAAAGAAAAAAAAACTCGTCCGTTGATAAAATGTCTCGAATTTCACTTTTAATCCGTTGCCAGTTGTTAAATATAAATTAAGAATAAAATGCCCTAGTGAATGAAACATTTTTGTTACAAAAAAAAATCGTCTGCCAAAAATAATAATAATAATAATAATAAATTCAATAAAACAAATGAATAAATAAACAAAAAATCGTCTGCACAGTCAGTCATTTTTTTCGGACTGTTTACTCAAAAGTTATTAGGGGTGACAGCTTGCTTGAGCGGTTCAATGTTGAATGAAAAATTGTTCAAATCGGAAATGTAAATACGGGAATGAAGTATCCTTGAAAAGTTCTTTCCAACAAAAAAAAAGTTTGTTCAAATCGGACTGTTCATTAAAAAGTTAGTATCGCGGGACCGGTTATTTGAACGGCTCAAAGTTGAACCAAAAATTGTTCAAATCAAAAAATCAAATATGGGAATGAGCTGTACTCGCCGAGATCTTTCCAACAAAAAAAAAAGTTTGTCCAAATCGGAATGTTCATTCAAAAGTTATTAGGGGGGGACAGACAGACAGACCGACCGACAGACCGACAGACACACAAATTCCCCATCTCAATACCCTACTTTCAAATTTTTAATTTTTCGATATTCATTTTACCTCTTTATTTTTTTTAACTTGGCGATATTTTTTGGACTTGGCGATATTTTTTTTAACTTGGCGATATTTTTTGGACTTGGCGATATTTTTTCGATGCATTAAGCTATTTTTAATACTTTTTTCGTCTTTCTTTTATTTTTAACGGGAAAGTAGGCTAAAAAGGAGTACACACCCTGCAAAATGTTTGCGTATTATATGAAAACTTGAAATAAAACTAATAAAATGCTGCAGATTATTTCCAACTGACCAAATCAGTGTTGCAGACTGGCTAGAAAGTTTCTGCTTCTGGGCTGATGACTGATCTTGTGCGCTTGAGTCAGCGAAATTATCAGTGTTGTATCTACAATCCTTTGCTCGCTTAGCCTGTTGGAGTGATTATATGATGACACAGGATATTTCTCTTATTTTCAGAGTTTGTTTCAGGAAAAAGAAATGAATAGCAAAAAGAAGTGATAAATGCAAATGTATTTTGAAGCTTATTGGACAATTGGACAGCGTTACTTTTAACATTTTAATGAAACTTTTAATGTTTTTTTTTTAGTCGGCAGATCATTTTAATGAAACATTTAAGTTATTTTGAATTCAAGTGATTATATTCAAGAGATTTTCCGATTTTTTTCACAAATCTTCCTATTTTTTATTTGAAGGGGTTGGCAAGTATACTTCAGCAAATTGATTCAACAGATAGCAAAGAACTTTGTGTGGTAGTTGCCCATGGGAAAATTTAAGACCGAGTTTCTGGGGGCAGGGGGGGGGGGTGCAAGTTCTTTTTTTTTTCCTTTGAGCAAACAATAGCTCTAAAAATTGCCTACATGCTAATTATTTAATACACTGCCAAGTGCGATTGCTCGCTGGTATTCTTATTTCACATTAGCTACCAGTTTTTTTCGGCTCTCTTTGCTCTATTAAGAGGATTTTTGCCTCCGACTAGTTTACTTTCGTATTCCATGCTGATGAGGGCATAATAAGCCCGAAACTGCAGTCCATTGATCGAAATAAACGAGTTGGCGGTGTATTGCATGTTTTTGCCTTAACCCTTGCTTAGGGGCGGTTACTCACTGCTGTATGCTAATTATTGTTTGATTTTTTGTAATATTTTTGAAAATTTGTTTAGTTTTTACAATTTTATATAGATAATCTTTTTTTTTTTTTTAAATTATACTTACGAGTTTTAACTTTTTAGCAAATTATCAAAAAACTAGCAGTTTATTTTATCTTATTTCGGCCATTTTTCATGAAATTTGTGACAGATGGATTATTCCAAAACTAGCGATTTTTTTTTTTGCAATCCAACTTAGCATTTTTTTTTCTAAAACTTCTGATGACTGATTTGTTTGGATTTTAATATTGATAATGACTGACTAATTCAGACTTTGATGATTATCATACTTTTTAAAAAGCATTTAGAAAGTGAGTAAAAGAGTAGCCTCCATCCTTAATTTAAAGCTATTTGTGACAGTAATTACACACAGTGGCGGCGCCAGCTATGGGGCAGGGGGGGCAATTGCCCCCCCGTCGGAAACGTCTTGCCCCCCCATCGGGGAAATTTTCTAACTTCGTCGGGAAAATCCGACGATCAAATTTTTCCGACAGAAATCTGAGTGCCGAAAATCTTTCCGATCCCGACGGAACAGTAAGCTTTTTGCAATAAAATAATTCATTAAAAAAAAACTATTTTTTTTTTCTAAATTATTCTCATTATTTAACGTATTACGCGTTTCCAGACCAATTTTGAACACGAGAACCTTCGGGAGACTGGGCAACAGGATGCATCGGCTAAAGGTCGTATATCTTTTGAACGAACTTAAGTTCTGCTGGAGAAAGTTATTTTTGTTCAGGTTGAAAAGGACAAATCTTCCTCTTATTTTCTTACCAGCTGTCCCCACCCGCAAATCGCCTGCAGCATCAGGGTTGCAGCAGCATGGCAAACGGACATTCATTTTCACTTTCTGAGAATCTGATAATCATCAACAATAAATAGTTGTTTCGTTGCCTCAACCTCATTTCTTAAAATCAGCCGCTAGACACGTGTTTCTCTCCAGGGCTTTTGCCCCCCTCTGAGCAGATACTTGAGACCCCTTTTTCTTCTCGTAAACCAGTGCCGCGTGTGGGCTCCCGAGCGTCGCTCCCCAGTTCAAATTCGCCCTTCGCACCGTCACGTCTGAAAGGATGCACTAAAACTTTTCATTCACGGAGTTACTTCTTTAAACAAGAGAAAAAAAATCTTAACCAAAATTTAAACGAATTGAAATTTAACAGAACAGAACAGATGTAAATCTTGTCCAGAAGTAACTGGGTAAGTGTGTGTTATAAACTTTTGAAATGCTTTTTTTTTTAGCAATAGGGGCAGTATGAATTTGATTTTTTTTTCTTTCTTCGTTTCTTTCTTTCTTTCATTTAAAAACGTACACATTTAGATAGCAACGAGTTAAAAATTAAATCTACACCCTTTGTGTTTAGAGGTGAGGAAAAAAAGTGTTGATACTTTTTTTTCGCTCATATTTTTCACTCTCAAGCAGACTAGTTTATAAGATAATTCTTTTTATTTATTAAGTTCAATTACACTTTATTTGTTTTTCATTTCCTTTAGCATTTAAAATTTTCGTTTTGTGTATCTCTGAAATTCTTTCGGAAAATAAAATTGTAGATGTACGTACATCTTTATCCTTTTGTTTAGTTTCAATCCTGATTGTAAACCCCAGACACAACAAGGAAGGGGGTTGACGTGTCTGTGTATTTGTCGATCTGTCTGTGGCACTCTACAGGCTGATCGGATGGACCGTTTCGAAAAAAAAAATTGTTTGAAAGGAGAGTGTTCTCAGCTAGATCGCGTTTTCGAATGACATTAATTAACGAAGATATGAATTAAAAACCTTTAAAAGTTTTTCACGATTTTTGAAGAGAAAAAAAAAAAACATGAGAAAAGTAAAACAACAGTATCGAAATGAAAAAAAAAATCTGCATCTGATAGAATGTGTTTGAAACTTCCATGTTATTTAGAATTCGAATGCTAACGTTTTTTAGAAAATGCGGCTTTTATTAAATTTACGCAATTATTTAATTAAATTTACGCAATTGGAAGCCGATGTCATTGTTGGCCCACGAAGAAAGAAAACTCAATGATTCAAAATGTTTTTGTGTTGCCATTTTATATTTGTTAACAATTAAAATACTTGTAATTGATTTTAGTATGAGGTTTTAAAAGAATATTCAGTTTTCCCTCTTTATTCTGCTTTTGCGACTAGCAAAATTACTAGTTCGGATTATCGTTCCTTTTCCGCGTTTACCTGGTCCTCTTGAAAACAACTGAATGTATTTAAATTTAAAATGCTTTTTGATCAGTGTAGTTCGTTTTAATATGAGGTCGGCACTTAGGGTCTGGATTTTTTTATTTTTTTTTAAATTTACTCCTAATACTTGTACTGTTTTGTTTTGGGTTTATGGTCAGAATGATTATTTTTTATGCGAATGCTTCATAAAAAATTAAAACACTGGAGAACGGGGGGGGGAGGGACTTTTAATTTTTAAATTATACCTGTGCCCCCCTGTCGGGCAAGCTTGCCCCCCTGTCGGGCATTTCCTAGCGCCACCTCTGATTACACAATCCTGAGTTTAGGTGATAAAATTACTAGTCCTACTGAGTTAGGTTTTCTACCCTTAATAGTTTATATACCTTTTGTCCCCCTTCCCCTTAGAGACAGGTCAAACTTTTTAGAAAACATTTTGCTCTGCTCTTTTTTTTTCTTTTTTTATCGCTTGCAATGTTTTTGTCTGTATTTTCTTTTAAAGAATTACCCTTTCACCTTAAAAGTTATTTTAGACACCAATGCCAATTTCTATTTAATGAATAGTGTTTTTTCTTATCAGAAAAGGGCATTCTGCCTTTTTCAGAACTCTTCTGAACTTCTTAGAAAAAATTCATGATTTCTCGCTTCATGATTTTGGCAGGTATGCTTTCATTATTTAGAATCATCCCGAATAAACCGGTAGGGCATTGCCCCCCTCGCCCCCCATGTAGTTGCTGCCCTTTTCCTGCTCTCTATTCGGAGGGTTATCCTCAGTTCTGTAAAATGGAGAGACGAAGGATACTGGGACAACACTATGAAAGCCCCTCCCCCCCTGAACCCCCATAATTAATGAAAATACATAGAAACATCGTGATATATCGGCACATCGCGATGTTATACTAGTGATGAATGGCGATATTAAAATCTGCAACATCGCCCATCACTTCTGGCTACCAGAAATTTTTGCTGGCTACTAGTGTTTTTCAAAAACCTGGAGCCCTGCTCATATACCACATTAAGTACAGACTGCTTATTTTTTAGAATAGAATATTTGATGTTATTTGTTTCTATTTTAAGCATAAGCCAACTGACAGAACCTATAAAAGTGTTTATTAACGATAACTTCTAAGTTCGGACTTGTTTTATCTTCACTATCAGTCAGATTTCAATTGCTCAGATTTTCGAGAAAACATGTTTTATTTAGAGAAGAATTACATAGTCAACAAATAACCTATTTTTAACTTTTCAAAAATTTTCAGTTTTTTAGAAAAATACAATGTGGCACGCTGAGCTTTTTCTCTCCAAACAGTGGCACTCTCCCTAAAAAGGTTGGCCACCCCTGGTTTATATAATCAACTTATTTTAACCAAGTAAATGGCTAAGAACAGTGGCAGCCCCCATGCAAGGGGCCGGTAACATATATAACCAAGCGTAGCACTCTCTTTTTTTTGTAATCTAATGTTTTTTGAGGGGAAGTATCAGTGCCACTTTTACAATTTTTCTGATGCGGAGTATGGGATGGTTGGTGCGAAACTGGACCGTCCCCGAAAATTTTTCTGGATACGGCCTTGAGCAAGTCAATAACTTTTAACTATCAAGTCTTTAACCACCCCCCTCTTTCCCTTCTCATAGGTCTGGCTATATGCCTGTTTAAAACTCTTAAAAATCAATTTTTAAATATCTTTGGAAGAGTCGGGGAAAAGATGGAAACAGAACCAGAAACAAAAGATGGAAATCAGTAGAAGTCCCCCAAAAATATTTCAGATTAAAGTTGTAAAAAGCTTTTAAACTAATTTTCAATTTATTAGTAAAAAGAAGGAGGTATTTGTATTTGTGTGTGTGTGGGGGGTTGGGGTTATTGTGAAACTTTTTTTAAAGTTGAAGTACAATTTTGTAGTTTTTTTATTAAGATAGGGAATAGCGTAGGATTGTGCTTCCTCCGAAACTTTTTCTAATTTGAAGGGAAATTTAAGCTATCTTTAATGATATTAGGGGATAGTAGCCCCTTTACTAAAACTAAAGATCAAATATACAGTTTTAGGCTATCTTTGGCAATGTTGAAGGAATGACAAAGATTAAAGGGGCTTAACTTAAGTTATCCTCAACGATGCTAGGAGAAGAGTCAGGATTCAAAAACTGGATCTAGAAATTTTGCAACAGAAAAGTTTCAAAGGAATAATTTCAAGTTTAAGTTATTGGTTCAAAGACAAGGGGTTTCCTCTCTCAAATATTTTTGAAACATAAGGTTTAAGAAGAATGCACTTTCGGCAAGGGATTTCAATCATCTTCAAATTCTACAAAGATCCCCTCAAGGACGAGAGCTATCTCAATAAAAGAAAAATTCCCTAAAAAGCATGCTCTAAAAATTGAGTGGTGTAGTGTGCACCATGATTCAAGGTGCCATTACACCACTCCTCATTGAGTACTCCTTATTTTTGTCTTCACTTGCTAACAGTAAAAAAAAGGGGGGGGGGGAAACAAGTTTAAGGACTCTCCTGGAGTATTTTTTGGTTCAGGCTTCTCTCCTTTTTTTTATTTTTTAATGAGCTAAAATGCCAGAAATCATTTGTGAACAAACTTCAATCAAGCAATAAAACCACATTTTAAATTCTTTGCCTCATTTTGGAAAGGGATCAAGCTTCCCTTGTCAGCCCTTGCGTCGCACGAGAGGTGAGAAGGGACATAGAATTTTGAAAAGCAAATTTAAACTGAATAATAAATACCTTGAATAAAATTATTTTTATAATTTTGGAAGGGGGCAGTTTAGTAATTTTACTCCAACATAAATTGAGGTCCGAAATATAGCCACGATCGACAAAAAATGCTTTTGCGATCAACCGGTTGATCGCGATCGACGGTTGCCGATCAATATGCAAAGTTGTTCCATTAAATTAATGTTCAGAATCACAATGCACTAGAATTTGGCTGCAATGCTTTCGATTAAATAATTGACAAAGTGCATTTGTTCATCGCAAAAAATGCACTCAGACTGAGCGTGAAAAAGTTGGAGCACAATAAATGTTATTTTTTGAAAGAATCTGAAAACTTACCTGATCAGCGATCAAACATTTCAAATCCGTTCAAACATTTCCAACAACTTCTAAAGAAATATTATTCCTCCATACAATTCCCAAATAGTTCCATTTTTGAATTCAGAACACTGAGTAAAAAAATCAACACTTCTAATGAAACTTTTTTATGCAATATTTGTCAATAAAGCTCCCAAAACTTATTCTCACTTTTTTAAAGCGTTCGTTGAAATGGTTGAAACAATGTCGGCCATTGTTGTCTTGGATTCTGACGGTTGCAACTAAGCAGCATAGATACTACTTTAAACCAAAATGAGGTACTTTCACGTGACGTCACAGCCGTTTGTTGTCCATACGACTCCCGACCTTTCTACCATACGACTCTCCAGCGACTCTCTCTGCTGACTTGATGCTTATGTTTAGGAATCCATTGCTGACCACCCAGTTGCTGTCATCTCGCCGTTGCAAAATTGGATAAACAAACAATTTA
Source organism: Uloborus plumipes (assembly GCA_038373865.1). Classification (NCBI taxonomy): domain Eukaryota; kingdom Metazoa; phylum Arthropoda; class Arachnida; order Araneae; family Uloboridae; genus Uloborus; species Uloborus plumipes. Next base: position 93,896 of record JAXGGA010001517.1, on the reverse strand, counting down.
GTCTCACTGCTATTTGAAAGATTTTAGTTTGTTCTAAATGTATACTTGTTCTGAAAACTTGAGCAAATTCTTTTTAATGCAAACGAATATACTGTAGAACAAATGAAAGTTTTTCAGGGGTTTAAATAAAAGTTTGTTTCGAACTTACGATTTCAACAGGTAAGTGAACAACTTATGGAAATAATAAAAAGTTCTTCTCCCTCAGATTTTGCTGTTGACTAGTTTTTGTAGTTCATATTTTTATGCGTTTTAAACATTCGTAGAGAGCTTTGAAAGTTTTGTTTATTACGTAGAGAGTCTGCACTTTTCTGTAGTGAGTTTTATCGAATCAAGTATATCACAGGGAGTGTATTGATATTTTTGTTACTACAGGAGAATCATATTAAATGTTCAACTGAGCAAACAGACTTATGAAATAAAAATTTACTACAGCAATCACTCTAGCTGATTTTAAGTTTCTAATCAATATGCTTTAAATAAGACTTTATTAAGCTGCATAATTAAATTAGACATGAGATTTCTTATTTACTCAATTACAGTGGATTTTATGGATTGATAATTATATTGACATCATTCAACGAATAAAGAGTTTCAAATTTTCAATTTTATGATAAAATGGATTTGACTAACAAATAAGTTATCTGCTTTTGTTGTCTATGTCAAAGTCACTCATCTTTTTATATTTATATAACAAGGTGAATAAAATGAATGTTTGACTAAGATAGCGGCCTATTCAAAGATGGGGGAATTTCGTGATAGGTTGACTAAAAGGCAGAAATGTTTCATTTTCGATATTTTAAAGCGATTTAAAATATTCCCTTACCCCAGAAGTTGCGCAAATCCCAAATTGTTTTGAACTTGTATGCCTTATATTCAGGGTTGATAGGTTTCTACTGAGACAGTAAAAACCAGTTAAACCAACACGAGAAACCCCTTTCTGCCCCTTTTATTGCTGAAATTCAGAAAATAGCTTTAAAAAAAATTACTAACATACAACAAAGAATACGAAGGAAAAAATGATCAAGTGTTAACCAGAGTATGATTTATTTACAATATTATCCCCATTGAAAATCGCATGTTACATTATTTACACTCTGCAATAGTCTATAACAATATACAAGTTTGGATGATCTTTCAAAACCTAAACACTTTCTCAATTTATTGTGTATACCTATGAGAAATTTGCAAAGATTCTCTACAGCCCAGCAGATCTAGTTGGCATTGCTATCAAGGAACAGGCAAGAAACTATTTGAAAGTAGTTTCATTCAGTTTCGTCAAGAGTTACATGACAAGTTTTTGAATTTCAGAGTTTAATAAAATGAAAAACGAGGATAAAGTATATTTCATACGGGTATTAGATATTCTATTCAATGTATGTAATGTAAACAAGATGTATATACAAACAACAAATGGGAAAAGTTAGTTACAAGATAAAAAGATTAAAATTGTAAAGCAAAGTAATTTCACTGCTGATAAATATTACTTGGCTTCAAAAATTTCAGTCTTATAATTCAACTTTTACATTTAATTATGAAATATTAATTATTATAAAAAGGTTTTTAAATGATAAAATGAAGTAAAATTTTTAGGTTGCTTCACCAAATGTCATTTTGTAATTACAGTTGAACCCAAATTTTACGTTTTTAGTCGGACCACAGTGGGGAAAAAATGTACCACGCGGTAAAACCTAAAATCGGGGGCGGACTGCGCTTTGTTAAAAATTGTCACTTATTAAATGAGTTAGAGGGGGGGGGGGTGTAATTCAAAGTAAATGTTTTCTGGACCTAAGTCCATTTGCATGATTTGTACAGATATATTTTTTTTTACAATTGTTGCTAAAAAAATAATAGTGTTATGTTATTGTTAAAATTAGGGATGCACCGAGTACTTGGTAAATATTCGCTACTCGGCCAATTTGCCGAGTACTCGGTACTCGGCCAAATTTGGATCAGGTACTCGGCCGATACCGAGTAGTTGTAGAAAATTGACTAGTTCAAGACACATTTTTCAATAATTAAAAACATGCAAATATATATATAATGCAATCATTTACAGTTAATATATTTATAAAATATGACTGAATTCTACGTATAAGTTTTTAAAAAGTTATAATACCAAATCAGTATGAAAATTAACTAGGAATGTGCAAATGTAATTAACTTTTTCATATTGCATATTGGTGTAGGGGAACTTACCTTTGGTCAGGAACAGTCCAAGTGATCCTTAAGATGAATATTAATAAACTCATTAAAAAGAAACTTTCAATCATATTCCAATATATTTCTAATCATTAAAAATTTAGATTAAGAATTTTTAAAATCATGGTTTTGCAGATTCAAACTTGTGGCATAGTGATAACACAGAGAAGTAAAATTAAGTCATTTTTATTAGGGGGAGAAAAAGATTCTCTAATATTTAATGAAAAAAAAAGGGAAAATGCCAGCAAAGTATTTTTATAATTGAAATTGTTGTATCTTAAATTACGGTGCAAAAAAACTAATCTTTCAGCATTTTCTGGTGAAAGTTTATTCCTCAGACTGATGCAAATATAACCTGCCTCGGAAAAAACCCTCTCGCTGTACACATTAGTTGAAGGTGCACTAAGAAACTTTTTGGCTAGTTTGTATTAGATAGGAAATTTTTTTTTATTTTTTTTCCACCAGGCAAAAAGACTATTTGTTCTATTTAGTAATTCTCCAAAAAAGAAAGACTCCATCTCTTTCTTTAACATCTCTTCATATTTGAATCCAGTGTTGTTATTTTCACTATTGACATTTTCTTGTGCATTTGAGACTTCATCAAAGCACTGCCAGAAAGTTGACGAACTTTTTTGACGAACAATAAGAGAATTAGAACTAATCAATAATAGATTAATATAATTCCAACTTAATTGACACTTTATATTTATTCATTTTAAAAATAATTTTTTTCTAAAATTTTTGACAAAATAAATAAAATATTTTAAACAATGCATAAGTTAAATTCAGTGGGATTTTTGTTCTAAGAACTATCATATACAGGTCCATTCCAATGATCAGTTCATATGTCAGGGTTCGAATTTACTACTGGTCCATTGGTTCCAGACCAGTAAAACTCGCCTCGAATCACCATAAAAATAATAAACAATCCAAGGACCACCATTTTTTTTTAAAGAAAAAAAATGTGATTAATGATTTAAGGTAGACCAGTGATGTTGTCTGTTAACCAGTATATATCCCTGTTCCCTGGTCGAGAAGACCAGTAAAATTTTGTAATGATTTCTAACCCTGTACCACTCTATGTCAATGATTTTTTAAAAAACAATTGGTACTCGGTACTCGGCCGAGTACTCGGCTACTCGGTAAAATGCTACTCGGTGCATCCCTAGTTAAAATAGTTTAATTTACTGAAGAAATTTTGTGTTTTTTAGATTTTTGCTGGAATTTTAGATGGAAGCACATTCCTATGTAAAGAAATATCCTAATTTGCACACCTTTATTGCTTGTAAAAGTCAAAACTTACTTTCATTGATTCTTATCATTCTATATTCCCTTACTTTTACTTAACCACTGAGAATTGTAAATGGTTCCTCTTGTGAACAGCTTTTATCCTATCAATTCCTAACATTGTTTATAATAATATTCTTTAATCTTTTCTTGTATGGAAATATACCTCCTGGGGAACCCGCCTTGCTTCTGCAAAAAGGGGTAATGCGCTTTTTGCATCATACCTCCAAAGTGGCATCCATACTTGAGCACTGTTCGACCTGAGCCACAGCATTCTGACTCACACGAGTGGTTGCTTGCGTGCTCAGGTTAGGTGTGAAAGCTGTTTTACTGTGCGCCAGTCTGAATGCGACTTTAAGGTAGTGTGGAAATTGATGCAGTACTTTCTCTTTCATAAAAAGAAACTTAGATATTCAAAAGCAAGATTTTGCAGGCAGCATATTTTCATCTTCAAAGTCAGAGTGGCGTTGCTTCATTCAATCATATTTATCGTTGCAGCGAAAAGCATCTCATATAGAGTCGATTTTTACCTATAGCATATGCATGTAAGTATTAAAATATATATCTGTATAAATTAATGAAATACATACTGTGTGCCGTGTGAAGGTCAAGTGCAGTATCTGCAAATTTCCCCCTATATGTCATTTTGGTCATCTGTTGTACTTTAGCTTTGTTGTGCTTTATTCCTCGCTCGCATCATGCATCTTTTTTTACTTTTCTTTAACTTATCTTGGAGCAAAAAAAAAGCCAAAATGCCTTGCTTCATTTTCGTAATTTTGTGCTTTCCGAAAAATGAGACGGTAATGGAAACCCCTGCCATAAAAAAAGACCTTTCAAATCATGTTCTTTTTCTTTTTTATTTTCAAAATTATTTGCATAAATCATGGAGTCATTAATGTAGTCTACTTTACTAATTTTTAAGCATGTTCTTTAAAAATGCTCTTCTTGTATAGATGGATCATTGTAAGTTTTGTATTTGTCACTTGGACCACTTTTTTTTTTTTTTTTTTTTTAACAGTCATGGGTATACTTACTAATATTATGTCCGAACTTCTTTTGCCCCGTTAAGTAGTACAACTCAAAAGGCGTGAATTTGAAAAGTGGCTAGACAGTGCCTGCAGAAGTATTGAGCCATGCTGCACTATAGACTTAATTAATGGAAAATCGTTGCCAATGGTTATTTGTGCAAAAGTGGACCGCTCGATTGCATTGCCCATTTATACATGTTGCAAGTGACATTTTTGCCATACGTATATTTACCTTCCACTATTCCACCTTTAGTGAGATTTTCTCAAGGGCAAAGAAACAGAATAGGGACTAGTGGAAACTCTTTCTGGATCACCATTGGCATTCTAGAAAGAGCCCTGTTGGTGCTATTTATATTGAGGGTAACAGAAGCCTATGGACTTGTCTCCCGCACTTTGTCTGCAAACACTTGAACTCTCTGTTTCGAGCAAGGACAGAGTTTTTGAGTCATGTACCAATTGTTAAACTTCTCAGGTTTCTTCTGAGCATATTAAAAAGAAAAGATTTTAAATTTGACGAGATGTTTTCAAAACCTCTTGCACTTTTGCATTTTCTTTAAGTTTTTGGACTTGTGGAGTTGGTTTATTCTTTGTGATGCCAAGAAAGTATCAAAAAATAAAATATCCCATGACTTTTGCCACCTCAGCATATACCACCCAAATCACAAGTTCAATAAAAAAGTATACCACATAGTTTATATGAACCCCGCATGAATGGCACATACAATAAAAAAGTATTCCACATAGCTACTAATTCTGTTTCATTGAATGCATGATACCGTTTATGGATCTTTTTCTTGACCAAGCCCTAGTATCTAACACGTTGACTGCCACACAAGATAATTCGTAGCATGTCATTTTAGTAGACAGACTTGACGCCTATGAGTTAGTTCATAGGCGATAAAGATTTGCTGTTTTCATACAGGTTTGAATTTGTCTAGTACACTGACATCAATTTAAATATTTGGCTTTTGAGGAGGTACCAGTGAATTAAAACTGGCTAACAGGTACAGTTTCTAGCACAACTCATGTGCTATAGATTTTACCTTTCTCGGCAGTCAACATGTTAATGGTTTTTTATTTGTATTTTTCACAGATAAATGTCAATATTTTATTTCGATTTTAATAAGTTGTAAGGTATGAATACTTGATTAATTGACCAAAAATTTCATATGATGTATTAATGTTTGGAATTCACAGCATAGTATTGTTTACATATTTTACTTGTACGTCACTAGCTGGATCATTTGTTCCGAGACAAAGTTTAATGTTACAATTCTGCCGTGGGAATGATCCTGTTGATATGAAAATTAGAAATATTTGCAAAACAATAAACGAGTTTAACAGAAGTATGGACTCATTAATATTTTATATTCTTCCACCAACGATGACAATAGTGTGTTCTGAACATGAAATCTCTCACTACAAGTGGAACATGTTTTACAATGCATAATTTTCCCACATGGATGCATCAAGTCATTGCAAAGTATAGGTCATTGTGTGGTTGTAATTTTTAGTCTATTTTTTCACCTGTCAACTTAGGGTATGTTCGCATAAAGCAACTGGTGACTAACCAAGCACATTCTAATAGTATTTCCAGCTAACCCATCCTGTATGAAAACACATTATGAACACCACACCATACCAACATCATCGAAAACAACCGAGTTAACCAGTTGCTCTATTTGAACATAATTTTAGCTTTATTACTGGTAAATTGATTAAAACGGAACTACCATCTTATTTCTACTCTTACCTACTTAGCTTTCAATTTAATTTGATCTACAAAATTAATTCCAGTTTAGTGTTTAATGGGACATAATGATACGTGACTAAACTGCCCATTAATGGTGGAAAATATTTTAGTGCTTTAAATAAGTATTTTTCAGTAGTCTTAAAAACCCATTTAACAATTTTGAATAGCCAACATTTTTTCTTTCACTTTTGTAAAAATAACAAAAACACATTCGGATAAAATAATTTCATTTTGAAATGAAAATCAGCTCTCACATATGCAAAATTTTTCACTGTGCCAATGAATCTGATGAGAAGTCAGCCCCTCCAGCTGAGGTAACCTAGAGGGGAAACAATTTTTTGCATGCAAATATCTTTTGAGTATGAAAAGTTTTTTTAAGAAAGAGAAAGTACTGCATCAATTTCCACACTACCTTAAAGTTGCATCCAGACTGGAGCACAGTAAAACAGCTTTCTCACCTCACCTGAGCACAAAAGTAACCACTCGGTTGAGTAGACTGCTGTGGCTCAGGTCGAATAGTGCTGAAGTATAGATGCCACTTTGGAGGTATGATGCAAAAAGCGCATTACCCCTTTTTGCAGAAGCAAGGCGGGTTCCCCAAGAGGTATATTTCCATACAAGAAAAGAATTAAAGAATAAAAAATATGATACTTATCCGGTAGGCAGGCGCAAGCGAAAATTCACTGAATGATTATCGCCAAATAATATACAATTCCGCCTAATTTCTTACAACCATATTTGTTTACAGTTGAACATTTTCCACATTCCGTTGAAGGATTTATCATTCCCTCCGCTTGGCAAGTTTCGATTTTTCACTTGCTCCTAGCTTACGGATGAGTACCAAAAATATTTATTAGAGGAATCATTGTAATGGTTTAATGAGTTAAAATAAAGTAATATTAAATTACAAAAACTATTCAAAAGAAATCTAACTTTAAGATAAATTTGTACTTGGTGTATATGCAATAAAAGTAACATATTTCAATTCAGCTCTTAAATTCACTTCAACAGTTTCAACCAAAAATATTCTGTTACAACAAACTATGTAACTTCTGCGGGCCTTCACACCAAGAATACCTGTGCTCAAAAAGAGTAACCTTTATTAGTTAAATATATGCTACTAGGCACTCTGCAAGCTTAGGTGCGAGATTGGCTAAAATTACACAAAATGTTAACAGTACTAGGTGGATCCGCTTGGATGAGGGGGGAGAACTATATCTCTCAGCAGTGGACTGTATATAGATGAGTCGCAGTTCCAGCAAACATATTTATTGCTCTTCACACATTAGGATACAATACTGCATGGAAAGAGAGAGACAGAGAGTCCTATGGCTGTCTTCGTTGGGATATCCAAAGCGACTGGTGAGGGAAGGCGAGCAACCTGATCCCCACACCGAGAGAGGGGCACTTGGCGAAGCCAAGTCCCCATACTGGCGACTTATCGCTCTTATACGCAAGCAAGGCGAGAACACTAGGAAATTGTACTAAATAATTCAATGGATAGATGAGTACTAGCTGCCAGGGCAGCTAGATTAGCTTCCTACGGCATGTTAATGCATAACGTCCCCACCCCTTAACTTTTACTTCATTCTGATGCTATAATATTATTTGATATAATTTAATATTCATTAGATTTAAAGACATACCACGTATGTGGCCCACTAATGAGTTTCATGTTTTTTGATTCAGTTAAGCCTTCATTCAAAATTATCATTATTATTACTGTTTCATATCAACTACGTTTTTTAACAATGGATTTCATGTTAAATCAGTTAGGACAAATCGCCATAAATTTGATTACTAAAATCATATACCTAATTATATAAATTAAAACTAACAAAACCTGGAAAATTAAGAATCTATATGAACCTAGTTCGACTTCCAGTTCAACGGCATTCAGGAGAAAGAAGCATGACATAGAAAGAAAGAAATATACCCAGTTTTTAATATAAGTAGAGCTTTAGTGTCATGTTTTACACAACATTGTGACTGATAGTGGGATTCGCCACAGAATGTTTGCAGTTCTACACCTCTTCAACGGGAAATTACTAAACCAGATATAAATACCATGCCACTGCTCAAAAGACTAGTTTCAATAATATTTTCTGTAGCGTTTATGTTACTACTGAGAAGAAAATAAAATTGATAAATACCATACGGATTCACAATTAACCCAAAGCCACAGCTATCTAAAGCATAAGCATTCCATTAATGTTTAAAATTAAACCTGAGCTGAAATAAACTCATGTTAAGTAGGGAAATAAATTAATTAGACACAAAATGCAGGAGCAGCAAGATCAACATTTTGAAACAACAAAAGAAAATAATTTATAAAGTTCTGAAAACTAAAAAGTTATTGATACTCAAAGCTTCAAATAAATAATAATAAGTCAAAAAAGTAAATAAATAAATGAAAATAAAGATCTGATCAATAAATAAAAGCCACCCGTACTTAATTTTTCCGAGAATAAATGAAAAACCACACAATTTTTTTTTTCCAAACATTGATTTTGATGAAAGCAAAATTCATATAAACATAACGACAAAAGTAAGGATTGATGACAAAATAACTTACTGTGTATCAGATACTCGTTGAATTTCAAGTGTCATCTTTTCTAGGCATCTTGTGAAAAGAAATAAATGGCTGGTAAAGCTTCTTTTCAACATTAATTTTTGCATGAACAGCTAATGGACCCTGAAACATGATTCTTCGAAGTGTTCGGAACAAATGCTCGTGGTCATACATGGCGACGTGAAGCAACCCGGTTTTATCATGACAAAAAATCTTTTATAAGCTCACAATTAAAATATCGAAACAAATCGAGGAATATTTCCTTCTCCTTGCATTCTTCTTTTCCATTATTAATCGTAAATCTATATCCACAACAACTGGTCACGGTTTTTCTTGGAGAAAAAAATTTATTACTGCGACAACCATACCACTCTCGTAAACATTAACACTACCATGTGCGTTTGTTTTGCATACGACTATTTTGGCCAGGGTGTTCTTCTTCTCGGCGTGAAAGTACCTCATTGCATACTTGAGTGCTTATCTCTAAATGGCATGCATTTTAAGCAGCGTTAAAGATTCTTGGTGAGTGCGGGGGGGGGGGGGGGACCGACCAATTCCTCTGCTTTATTTTTGGACTAGGGAGACAGTTTCAAGATTTGCCACGTCTGAGAAAAGTTAAAGATTCCGCAGTGTAGAGGCAAATAATACAATATTAAAAAGCACAAATGGGAACTGAAAGTAACGAACACGCCATCAGGGAAGAGAATCTAAATAGGATAATAAGATTGAGATTTTCCGTAGATTTATGTTAAGTGTTTAATCAAAGGAAAAAATATCATCAGTATATCTTAACAAATTGAACGAAAATGAAAAGATCTAAAGCTGATATATTCTCAGAAACTCTTTCAAGAGTTAATATTCCTGATATATCTGATAAAAGCATCGTAAAAAAACTTGTCCTGTCATCCGCTTGTCACTCATCCTACTCGCGACCGAGGTTCCTACTCATCCTTGTGGCAGAAACTCTTTTAAACAGTGCTTTGAAGATTAAATGCTTCGCTGTCATCTTCAATCTGCGTTGCAATCGTCTGCAATCAGCGTTTGTTTAATTCAGCTAATTCTTTCATTTTAATTCATGTAGCTTCTTTTATTTAGATTTATGTTATCTATTTAATTCTGTATATAATCTTGCTATTTCAACATGCTGAAGGAAAAGAAGTTTGACAATTCGTATTGCTCTGCTCCTCAATGCAATGCAAATCCAAAGGAATGGATGCACCTCGTCCAAGTTTCCACACAAATTTTCTAAAGATTTAAAGCTTCAAACGCAGTGGAATCATAATCTAAAAATTGGAAAACCATTAAGGGATGGAATGAGAGTTTGCTCCAAGCATTTCAAAGCGGGTGACTTCTATAGTGCTGGAAAGAATTTTGTTCCAATATATGTTTGTGTGGTTTTTATGCATTGCTTTTTCTCAAAAATGAATTCTTGGTTGTCAAAAATCTAATTTAGATTAGTATAAGTTATAAGTGCAAGTACCTGTTGCGAGACTTGATCAGTAACTGAGTAGTTGTAAGACTTATTGAAATAGGTAATTTGTGTAGGTATGTGAGTATGAGTGAATTTGAAGTGTCGTAATTATGAAGATTTTGAGTTTTTGTTTTAATCAAGTCTTTAATTTTTTTTCAGACCTCAAGCACCAGCTAAATAAAGTAAACCCAAGTAGCATAATCCCGTTACATCACGTTTTCCCGAAGAGTTGACATAACGTTACTTGTAACGTAAAAAGAGCGATAACTTGTCCAAGCTGCATTTCGGTAATGCAACGGTTGCTGAACAGTTGCTTGTCATGGTTTGTCAACGATACTGAAACGCTACATCAATGACATTTTTAACGTTTTATCAACCTTTATTTGCAACGCTTCATGACGTTGCAGCAGCATTCGACTTCTCACCGATTCATCAAGATCAAAGATTTACAAACATTTCAAAAAAAAATTATATAATTGAATGATTTTATTCAATTGCTTTTGTCAAAAAATATCATCTTTATTGAAACCGATCAAGGTGATCTTTATCGACGTGATTTAAATCAACGACGATAACCCTATTATAGGGTTACGGACTCTTAAGAAATTTCCAAAGTACTAAAATAAGAAAAGCATGTTTTTAGAACTAAAGACAACGAATACTAACCAGAAAGAAAAAACTTCACAAAAAAAAGTAATGCAGAATACATACCTTTATTTGAATTTAATTGACTGATTGAGCAAAATTACAAAATGAAAACCGATCACGCACAACACAACAGCAGAGAATCGACAATGAAGAATGCAAAGATTCCCGCCAAAAGCGACTAGTTGAGCAGTGGATGTAGCAAACAACGATAAGCAACGTGATGTTGCATTATCTTTCAGCATGTTTGTCAACGTTTTAAGTATAATCAATTTGCCACGAAATGTTGCATTTCAAAATTTTGCTTTTGTGACGAATCTTCAAAATAGCGTGTTATCACGTTGCCTGGAAAACAGTAACGATCTGTCAACCAATTGTAACGTAATGAAACGTAAAGGTTGCGTTTCAGTGTTACTTGGGAAATTAACCACTCTTGATAGCATTTTTTTCTTATTTTTTAACTATTAAGTATTTTTAATTGTTGTTAAATTTTCTTATGTGTAGACACTAAATGTTCACTGAAAGAAAACATGATTCATGTGCATTTGTGAAAGAAAAAATAGAATTAGGCATGGTCTATTGTCATGTGCTTTTGTATTAATTAAAGGAAAATAAACAACATATTAAGGCACAAATTAGCGGGATGTCTTTCTATCCATTATATTTGAGTTCAATAAGTTCATCCATTAATTGATATTGCTTGCTGCTAAAAGTAATTTTGTTTCTTAAAGCATATATCGGACTTGACTTGAATTGGTTCTAATGAGCACTTGTCCCTATGGAAACTGATTTTTTTTCTTCACCGTAAAAACTAATGATCTATCATTTTAATCAAATTTTCTTTCCATTATCCATTTTATGTGGATGAGGTTGGAAAGAATAATTTTTTTGTACATGTTAGTAAGAGTACCAATTCCTTTATCTACGGCTGTGCTTATTCCGTTTATGAAACTGCTGTACGAATTTATTGGTTAGGAATTAATTAAAGGAATTATTTCCTGTCTTTACAGATCCTTGTCTTAAATGGAAAATGAAATTGAATGCTATACCATCATTGTGCCTTCCAGAGGGTTCTGCTGGTACTTCTATCAGAAATGCTAGGCAAATATCAATTCAAAGTAAAAGAAAAGCAAGCTATGTCATTATATTAAGGTTTGTTTGTTATATACTTTTTATGCTTTAAATACATATAAATACATAGATAAAAAGTTAACTTGCAAGCAAGCTAACATTAAACCTTTTTTTTAACTTGCAAAGTGTTGTTTTATTTTAATTTAATCGAAGTATTGGAAGGAAAAGCTATGATAAGTCAGAAAAAGCGCTACAAGTTCTTTTTAATTACTACTATCCCCCCCCAAAGAGATTTCTCTCTAACTGGAATTATAATCTTCATTATATTTGATTTTTGGCTACTTTTTATCAGGAAGAAGAATGAGCTTATACTATAGCTCATAGGCGGCTCGTACAGAGGGGCGACTGCCCCCTCACTTCCAAAAGCATAGGGACCTTGCCCCCTCACTTTTCAGAGTTTAAAAGTAATGATGGATTGAAAAATGATTTCTTTTTTACTCAGTGGATTGATTAATTTCACGAAAATAGAAGCTGTATATTTCAAAAATAGTATTTTTTAATGTTATTTCATAAAAATGGAACTTTGAATTGGAAAGGGGGGGTCTACAGTGGTCATGCGTTTTGATTTTTGAGGTGATTTTTGGCATATTTTAGAGGTCATTAATCAGTAATGCTAAAATCCAATAACATAGTCAAATTTATGAGAAAAAAAAGGAGGTTGAAACAATGAAACATGCTGTCCCCTACCCTTCAACTTCTTCCGACCCCCCACTTTTTAAGTGCACCAGCCGCCTATGCTATAGCTGGAGATGAGCTACCATCTGCACACTCCTGTGCGGAGTTTAATGAGGAAGAAGTGAGCCTAAGCAGAAGCTATGCTAAAGCTAGCAAATGTTCTTTCTCCCACTAGTATAAACAAGAAGAAGCTATGCAGTATGTGGATGCCTGCGTTGGGGAACATCTGGTGATTTAGATTGCAGACCGTTACAAATTAGTGCTTAGTCAGAGTCAGCAATCAATTCCTTAACTTTAATTCATTCCAACTTGTTAATGGACAAATTAGTAGAAATGTTCAAAACCAAGTATCCACGATCTAAAAAAATCATTCTCTTACAGTATAAAAGAAGAGATAACTCCGAAGAAGATGCGAATACGCGTGAACATTAGATTTGTAGTATTGACTGCACAATTTGGTTGCACTCCACGAACAAAAAAAACATTTTCGATGAATGTGTGAGAAAATTAAAACTGCTCTTTTGCATTGTATGGTAAAATTTTCCGATCTGGAAGAAATTTCCAGAAATGTGCCCAAGTGTTTTTCAAAATTTTCCAACTGCAAAGTAGCATTTTTCTTAAATGTAGTACTCGACAGAAGTAACTTCTTTCTACACATTTACAGAAGGAAAATGACCAAGGCAGGAATTCAAGTGAAACACGGACGATCGCAACTCACCAATGCAATCGCAAATTCCCAAATTTGGATGCGTTACAATCGCTACGAGATGCGTTTCTAATGTAATTCGACTTCCAGTAGCGATTGCAATTTGCGATCGCCTCGAAGCGATTGCAATGGTGTTTCACGTGAATTCGGCCCTTAGACTTTGTTGTATTTGTCCACTGGTAGGGGTGCTCATTTACTGGGCTTGTGCACTTTTTTTCATTTCAACCCCAATCATAAAACCTGATGCAGAACCATAAAAACTCTCAATTTTTTTTTTTAAATTCTATGTATATCATGTGAAGTGTTTTCACTCATGTGACAAATGCTACTATTTTTTTCGAAGCTATGAATCCTTGAAATTGAAAATTCGCTTAAGTGCACTGTTAAAACTACAGGTTGCATGTGGCACCTTAAAGGGTGAAAAGTTGTAGCACAAGCGGCACCCCCTGAAGGGTACCATTTGGCTCCCTATGGTACCCTTGAAGGTGATATTAGGCTCCCTATTGCGCCTTTAAAGTGCCATGATTCACCCATTGGGTGCCATAGGGAGCCAAGTGGCACCCTTCGGGGGTGCCGCTGGTATTACAATTTCGCACCCTTAAAGGTGTCACATGCAAGCTGTAGTTTTAACAGTGTGTTCATTCACTGGTCTGTCTACCCTATAAACATTTACACATAAAGAACAGAATTTATTCTGTATAAAAAAAACTGCAATATTTAACTTACTGTTACATTTTTTGATGTACAAAACCAATGATCAATGGGAGAGAAAAAGAGAGACACCTAAAAATAATGTATATTATTTGCAACTGCCCACTGTCTTAGTAGTATAAAATAAAGAAAATATAGCTTGAAAACCAGCCATGAGTGACTTTTCTGAAAACCAGCCATGCGTGACTTTTCAGTGACGCATGGCTGGTTCCCGTGGCCAAGGGTTGGCAACCATTCTATGGTTCAGAACCTTTTATTTGCCAGGTGATGTGGTATTTTTTCCGTGTCCCAGTCGTTTCGCCCCAATTCTCCAGAGGCTTTTCTTATCAGACGAAAATGAACCGGAGCCTCCCAGTGGGGGGTATGGGGAGTGCCCATCAAACTCCGAGTTGGGCAGGTATAGGGATTCTAAACCGGTTGAGTTTCCCTATTGAGGGGAGATCTTTTCCCTCTTTAGAGCACGTGCATAATTTTTTTAGTATTCATGTTTTCTGTTTCAGCCGAAGTTGCTAATACGAAAATGAGCGACATAAATTTCATCGATTCAACCCATGGAGGGAAGTCAAAGAACCAAATGTTAGAACAAACATCGCTAATACTAGAAAAACAAATGGTCATCTGCTATGCATCGTGTGTTTTATCTCTTTACGTTGAAGAATGTCAATGCATTTGATGGATTTTGCTGTGGAATTAATTTCAAATGTACGCTGCATCAAAATTGTTCAGAAAACAAAACTTGTTAACCAACCATGCGTGACTTTTAGGTAATGCTACTCGCATTTCTTTAAACCAGGGGTCGACAACCTTTTTGAGGTTAAGAGCCATTTTGTTGCCAAATGTGATAAATTATTTTTTTAAAGAGTCAAATGGTGGTATATAAATCACGAAAGTTAGAAAAAAATTACAACTAGAGTCTAGACTTACGCGAGGGATGCGTTCCAAGACCCCTTACGTATTTAATTTTACATGTATTTCATCTATTATTTGCACAAATTTTGCGTTGTAAAAATATTCGCTAAAGCCAAGAGCGAAAAAGAGGGTAAAAAGTCATAAAAAGAAAAAGATGCAAGAAAGAACAAAGAAAAAAAAGCATTCAATGGCAACCCAGTCCGGTCCCAACTCATTAGAAACCTGAAGTGCGAAGCGAAACTTCTGAGAAAGTTTAAAACTCGCATTGGAATTTTCTCAACTATAAACTCATTTTCTGTATTCACTCTAATACCCTCTCACCGACGCATTTTCTAAAGAAATAAAATAACCAAACAGAAATTCGCTTATTTAAGAATATGTTTTTGTTGAATCGCTACAAAGCTAGACAAAACAGACGGCCGATTTCGAAAATGACCACTTATGAACAATTTTCTCTAGATATGCTTGCATGAATGTCGATTCTGTTTTCTATTTTTTGAAATATTCCCTCGCATTTGCCCTGTCTTTTTTTTTTATTCTGTTCCAGAGAGTTTTAAGAGAGTCCTAAAGTTTTTCCGGGTGGGGGGCAAAGGGTAAAAACACAATACAATTTCACCAGAAAACAACAAAAACCACGCCCACTTATTTGTAAATACATTGATTTCTCTAAGTCAGGGGGGGGGGGCAATTGTCCCCCCCCCCCTAAATAACGGCCCTGCCAGCCTGGCTGGCACCAGACAACAACGGCATTATTCATATGCGAAAACTTTTATTTCTGCGGATGGGTCGTCCCGTCTTCTCGATAAGTGGCACCACCAGTGCCGAAGCAAATGAGCTCCTTCGGAAGGTGCGCATCGCAGCACAGAACGATCCGCCTTCTCCCCAAATTGCAGGATTTATCAAAATAAGGCTCTCATTAAACTTGGCGACGCTTTGTTTAGCCCAGTCTGCTTCCAGTTCCCAACTGGCTTCTTTTCCACGAACCATTTCTCCTTCTCTGTTTTTGCTGTCTTCGGAGTGAGGCATTTCGTTTTGAATGCCAGCGACCGAAGCACGTTTACTGGAAGGGAAACTTGGACTGTAATCATCTTGGCTTTTCGTTGCAGACGGAGGAAGAATAAAATGCGTCGGACAGTCTGCCTTGATTGCGTGTTACGCTTAAGAGGGAACGATACGCAATTTTGAAATTTTATTTTAAATAGCCTATTATTACGCGCGATGTACCCGAATGAGCGATATAATGAGGGGTTTCTGTACGTTTTCTTTTAGCGGCTGGCGTACGAAAAAAGCGGGGAGGGGGGTTAAGAGAAATGTGGGGTGGGGTTGGGGGTAGAGGTAGCAAGTCTAAAGTTTTTTTTTTTGTAAAATTTAGCTATATTAATTGTATTTTAACATTGCTGATTAAATGACCTTAAAAAAATGAGGAATATAACCTCAAAAATCAATCAGGCTGTCTAACATACCCTTCCCCTTATGATTCAAAGTTCCAATCTTATGAAATTTCATTCAAACGATAGAATTTTCAGCATTTACTTCGGTGAAATAAATCAATCCATTTAGTAAAACATCATTTTTCACTCGATCATTACTTTTTAACCGTGAAAAGGGAGGGGGCAAGGCCCCTTTACTTTTCGAAGTGAGGGGCAGTCCCCCTCTTGCCCCCTGGACGAGCCGCCTATGAGCTAGGGCTGCGACATCGATGTCGATGTTTGGGAAACATCGATGTTTTTGTAGGAACATCGATGTTTTTACCATCGATGTTTGAGGGTCGATGTTTTTCCAACATCGATGTTTTAGGTTCGATGTTGTTTTCGATGTCGATGTTGTATATCCCAGCAAAGAAAGTCAAAGAAAAATATACGATAGGCACACTCATTAAAAAGTTTTCCTTTTTAATCAAAAGTTGCAATATTAACTTCATCGGGAAAAAGTTCTATAATTATTAGGAATGTTTTGTCTTTGATGTTTCTGAAACATCTCAATTTTGCTTTCGCGTTTTTTTTTTTTCCTCTTGTCTTTTAATTATTGCTGTTTCGCGTTCAGTGTTTTTTTCTTTTTCTTCTTTCGATGTCCTTTTTACATTTAAACAAAAATAATATAAATATGCGATAAAAAGATTCATCTTTCTTTAACCACTGTTGCAATATCTACCCAATTGAAAAAAAGATTTTTTTTATATAACGATGATTTACAGTCAATGATTTTTAAATATCGTTGTTTTGCATTTGATATTTTTTTCGATGATGTTTTACAGCAACAAAAATGTTTCATAAAAATAAGTGACAGAAAAAAGTTACACTGTTTATCAACAGTTGCAGTATATATAAAGTTTTCTTAACTGACATCGTTATCTTGCGGTTGATGTTTTTCCAAGAGACAAAACCCAAGTAGCACACTTCGTTTTTTAAAGGTTGTAAAATGGTTATTAACGTTGTAACAACTGCTTAAAAACGTTTATAAAACGTTTAAAGGTTATTTGTGCTACCTGGGAAGATGTATCTGATTGAGTGATATAAAGAGGCGCTTGCAATGGAGATTATGCAATGGAGACAGACATTTTCGCTTCTTTTCTTTTTTCTGAAATCGCGACACGAGAAAAAATTTCTTTAGAGAAAATTTAATTTTCGGTCAAAGTTCAAAAAAAGAAAAAAAAAAGAGAAATTCTTTCTTTCTTTCTTTCTTTCTATTTATTATTATTATTATTATTTTTGACTTGTCCATTTTACTGTTTGTCATGTTTATGACTTTCCCATAATTATATTTTGCTTTTTATTGCAAATTTGTTTCAGAAACGCCGATTAACGCTTGTTCATTCATTCGATTCTGTTCAATGCATTTCAACACATGTAGCTGAAACATAACATTAGAAACGATAGTAAAATAAATCGCAAAACGAATGTTATTAGGGGAAGACCGCCTATATTGGACCCCCTAAGAACAGGAGGCCTGTGTCGCTCAAAGTGAAGAAAAACAGAAATGCAGAATAGGGCATCGTAAGCTGAATTTAATCAGGAACCGCCCTAGAAGCTTATTTTTTCTGAAAATATGACAATTACTTTTTAAAAAATTATCTTATAAAAAGTTGCAAAAGTCCAATTTAGGAATATATGCGCCAAAATTGAACCATGCGCTTCCTAAATTGGACCGTACGAAGAAATCATAGAATAATTTATATTTGAACTATGCAGCTTTTTTCCAGGATTTGCAACAGAATTTCTTTTGCTTCGGATTCACTAAGGCAGTGTTGATAAACTCGCCGATGGTATTTCATACACTTAATCATGTTTTGCACTTCATCTCTATGACAAATATTGCAATAGCAATTGTTTTGTGCAGCTTCTTGCTTCTTCTTGCGTGACTTTTTCTGCTCTATGCCTCTTTTATACAGCATTAAAATGATTGCTGAGATGGCCTTCCTTTTTGTTCCTTCTATTTTTTAGGCAAAGGTGATATGTGAGCCGGCTTTACAAAATCATAGTTAGAGTTGAAAATCATGTTTTGATGAGAACTATCCGCCGATTCTGCAGAACTTGTACTAATTTAAGTCGTAGCTAGTTCTTGTTTATGGTGTACAACTTACACCGAACATGTAACCTGTTCAGTGTTCACTTTGAGTTGTTTTATCTGGACTACTTGCCTCTAATTCTGTTGCAGCCAAATCAATGTCATTAAACACATGTCAATTAACAGGCTATACTCCTGTTATTTGGAATCAACTCACAGTTTTGCATTGGCCTTTATTGCGGTTTGCCCATAAGAGTTACCAAACAGTTCTCCTGTGCGATATTAGATAATGGATCTCATTAGATGTTCTCGCATCCATGTATCACACGCTCGATTAAAATATGTAGACAGAGACTGAATAAAGACCACATCTACGTGTATAACGTGATTAAAGAGAAATTATTATTATATCGTTCTCGTTAGCCAAGTTTATTGCATTAATGTTCTTTATGCACGTGCCTATCCGGCCTATCCATTAATAGAAAGGTATTCTTTTACATTGCTTGGATTAACAGTTTTGATGAAATGTTGTATCAATTGTGTGAATTATCGTTTGTAGTCAAACCTTTTTTTTTTTGAACAAGCATATTGCTCACCAGGGAAGCTTTTACGATAAGTTCATATATGGAACGTAATCTTTTGAAAATAAGCATGGGGAGCTTGCAATTCTGTTGCACTGATGTAGCAAATAACCAGTGTGTTTCTTCTACGTTCACCACTCATTACTGCTCCAACCTGGTGTTTATCTCTATACGTCAATGTATTTTGTGGCTTTTGGACAATGAAAAAACCGGCTTCATTTACATTGAACATTTTAGTAGCATATAAATTATTTCCTTTTAAAATCGTTTTGAAAATATCGAAGAATTTCATATTTTTCTCTCGGTAAACCATCATACATTTTATTTAAGTTAATAAATATGTTTCACGACCTGAAACTGCAGCTTAATAGATGAAGAGAGAGAAAAAAAAAACATACATTTTAAGAAGTTGCAGCTTCTACTTGATAAAAATGTGCCTGATAAAAAAGTTTAAATGAATATCGTGAATAGATGTTAAAGTATGCTTAAAATAATTTTAACTACGCTATTAAATAAGACGAGTCACTTATTTTATGTTACGATTAATAAAACGTCTTATTTAAAATCATATTCTTAAATTGGACCACCGGTCCAATATAGGAAATTTTTTTCGGTCCAATAAAGGAAAACACGCCATTTTTTATTCTTCAGCTCATTGCTCTGTCGAAAATTATCACAATCGGGCATATAAATACATCAATGTAATCCTTATTAAACACAGATTATAATACTGTAATAACATTTTACCGCAATTCACAAGTTTTTGAGTTATCCTTCTAGAAACAAGTCCACAAAATAAGATTTCGAACGTTTTCAACACAAATCAAGCCGTAACTCACGCTAAACAGTTCGAAGACTGGTGAAACTTCATACACATTGATTTCATTCCTAAAACTTCATAGTTTTACTGTTAAAGTGTAGCACAGATCTCCATACTAGATTTTAAGCCTGAGGTCCAATTTAAGCAGTGGTCCAATATAGGCGGTCTTCCCCTATATCGCAAATTTGCCAAAATATTGCATGCACTTTTTGGGGACACGCCTACTTTAAGTAAGAGAACTTCACAAATTTTAATTCATCTTTTCCTGCTTTAATCAAAACACTTCACCTCTCGACCAAAAAAATTCTAATGATAAAAAAAAGTTAATGTGATAATTTTTGTCATCTTAACTTAGCATTAATAGTAGATAGTCGAAAAGTTTACTTTTCTTATTTACATTTTATGAAGTGACTAGCGCTCTCCTCAAGTCTCGGCTCAGCCCCCCCCCCCCTCTGAAATGTTTTGTCTGCGTACGGCACTGCCCCAGGGGCAGTTCAAAATTGTTATACATACAAAATTTGTTAATTTTATCGTTTTTTCGGTATTTTTCTTAGAATAAGTTACCGGATTCCCAAGTTGCAAAAGTGCTGAAATTTTTCATACGCTCTTCGGATATTATATGACAACTTTTTGCTTCTATTAGAACTAAGGATTCTTTGTTCTTTTTACTGAAAGAAAAAAAAATTGAAAAAACGATAAAATTAATAATTGTATACTAATGAACGGCCCGAAAATGTCACTGAAGCTTTAACTCAGCAAAAAAACATTTTGCTCAGTCTCTAAGGATAGTATATGGTAACTTTTTGAGGGGCAACTGAAGTTATTAACTCAGATCAAAAATATTTCGAACACAGACAAACAATAACATCAGGCAACTTTTCCGCACTGTTGGAAATTCGATTCAAAAAAAAAAAAAAAAGTTTTTTCTATGTACCCTTATCGTGCATATGTCCCTTTGCGCTCCCCCCCCCCCCCTGGGTACGCCACTGATGTAAAACATCTTCCTCTTTTCGAAAGTTCACGGCGTCAGCATCTTATTCACGCCGCGTTCATTCCGTGGGTAGGCCCTGAGCCGTGGACCGAAAAGCGGACCGCGAGGCGATTGGCAGGATGGGAGGGACTTCGGACTCAGTGGACCCGCCCCCACCCATTCCAGTCTCAGTTTCTCTCTTTGTGCTCCAGCTCAGTTTACTTTGCGTTACCATTTGCCGAGAACTGCAGTTTCGGTTTGAACGGTAAGCGAAAATCTGTTTTAAAAATTTTCACTCTCGCTCGATCCTTTCTATTTATTTGCAGCAAGCTCCCGATTATTATCCGAGGGTTTTTCAAGCGTTTCTATTTCTTTTACCATGATAATTTACTCACTGTTAAAAATGCACGTTGTTTTTACAGGAAAAAACAACTACTTTTATAGTAATAAACCGTAAAAATTTCTAATTTTGCACTAATAAACCGTAAAATTGCTAACTTTACAGTACTAAACTGTGAAATTGTTAATTTTACAGTAATAAACTCAAATTGCTAGTTTAACAGTTTATTACTGTGCGTTCAACAGTTCTAAACTGGAACCTCTCTACCGGTATTATACTGCTTTTGCAGAATAACACAGCTAAATTTTACAGTAATAAATTGTAAAATTGCTAACTTTACAGTAAGAAACTAAAATCCCCAGCTTTACAGTTTATCACTGTGCATTTTACAGTTTTAAATTGGAACCTCGGCTGCCAGTATTATACTGTAAAAACAACAGTTCATTTTTTTGCAGTGCTGAATGTTTGAATTTAGCCCAGCCGCACCCATATCAAAATCAGCCACGAAGTAGCTCTCACTCTCATGTCGACAGACATATTGAATATTTAGAAAAGAAGGGCAATGCATCGCTTTGTGGACATTCTATTGGAAAAACTTGAATCACTAATTTAGAGGAAGCGTTTAACAATGAAAAAACTAAAACAATTTACCGATTTTGTCTTTTTTTTTTGGTAAAAATGTAAAGTATGAGCGAATATTAGGGTTATTATTATTATTAATTATTTATTTATATATTTTTTAATGTATGAGTGTGCTATTGTTCGTATTGATAATTTGGACATTTAATGTCATAGTTTTTAGCAAAAATTTAACTCCAAGTGCGATTTTTATTGACTTTTTAAGCTATTCAATAATATCAGTTCCAATTCTTCACTAGATAACGTTTTATACAGGCTGTTTCATTTGATCAAAATCCTTAGGATAAAAACGGTGGTCTTTGTCCAGCGACATCTACCGAATTTTATGGTAACCATCATTATATACAAATCAGATAATAAAAGACAAAATTAAAAGTTAATTTGTTGGCGACAATTTTACAATTTGGCATTCAATTCAATTTTAGTATATTTAAACGTTATTTAATAGCTTGTTTTATTTGTTGGTTTATTCTGCACTTTAACAGCTTGTTTTAATTAGTTAGCGAATTATTTTTCATTTTAATTGATTCTAATTATTAATTAACTATGAAACGACACTGGTACCGCAGAGCGATAAATGGCGAAATCTATTCGCTAAGCGAGCCAATACTACCAACGGGTTGCCATATAGAACTTTTTAAAATTCAGTCCACAGTTCGCCATGATAGTTGGTCCTCGCAATATTGTAGTTTTGTTTATTTTTTCGTACTTGTATTGCTCTTTATTACCAAGCTCTTATATATGCTCATTTCGTTGTTACTAAAAAATTAAAATGTTTTGTTGTCAATCGTCTTTCCGTTGTACACCATCACTTCATTACGGTACATTTAATTCTGGGGCATCAAAATGAAACTAGCTGTCGTGGCCGTCACGAAACTTTCTTCTATATCTATCTTATGAATTCCGGTTACAAAATAAAATACGTACTCGCCCGAATAATTGGAGACAGCTCCAATTTCCCAATTATCGAAAACCCCCTGCAAATACAAAATCAATGGAACGAAATTGGAAATCATTGCAAAAGCCTTGTTTAGATTAATTCGAAACATTTTATTTGTTAGTAAAAAGAAATTGGCAACAGTTAAAAATTTCAAATCATTGAAAGTTTTCAGCTGTTTTGATAATTAAATAGCGTGAAAGCGATTTTTTAATGAATTAATTTTTCGCATTGTTGACTAAGCGCAAAAATCACTCCACCCCTCCCCCCTGGGGTGATTGGCGCCAAAATTTAATCGATGCTTGCTTCCTTATTGGGTTAGTGTTATTCCAAATTTCATTCAAATCGCAGCAATATTTCCCGAGATACAGTAGGTGCAATGACAAAATAAGCACTTCTTATTGCTCCACCCCTTTTGAGATATTGACACACAAATTGAATCAGCACCAGTACTCAATAGGGTCTACCTATGGCCCAATTTTCGTTTGATTCCGCCGGTTACTTCCTGAGATATAGCAGTCACCCCCGCGCAGAACACGTGCGACTGCTCCACCCCCCTTCAAGATATTGACAAACAAATTAAATCAGCACCTGTACTCAGTTGGGTCTACCTATGGACCAATTTTCGTTTGATTCCGCCAGTTACTTCCTGAGATATAGCAATCACCCCCCGCGTAGAACACGTGCGATTGCTCCACCCTCCTTCAAGATATTGACAAACAAATTGAATCAGCACCTGTACTCAGTAGGGTCTACCTATGGACCAATTTTCGTTTGATTCCGCCGGTTACTTTCTGAGATATAGCAATCACCCACGCGCAGAACACGTGCGATTGCTCCACCCCCCTTGGAGGAATTCGCTAAAAAAAGTCAGGTGCACCAGTTCACATAGTGGTACATATGTGCAAAAATTTTTGTTCGATTTCATGCAGTAGTTTTTGCTCTAGCGCGGCCACAAAAACTGGTCACACACATACAGACTCACACACAGACAGACACACAGACAGACATTTTCCAAAAATGGTCAAAATGGACTCAGCGCACCTCAAAACGTGCAAATCCATCAAAATTCGACATTCGAAAATTTTCACGAAACCAATACTTTCTTCTATATATTAGATATAGAAGAAAGTAAAAATGAAATGTCTCGACTAGGGATGCACCGATAAGCAAATTGACCGATTACCGATTAATCGGTTGTTGATAATTGACCGATTAATCGGCTGAGCCGATTAATGACAAAGATAATTGTTTTCTACTACCATCACTATTTTTTATCTCTTATACAATTCCAAGTTTAGAAATAGTAAGTAATTTATTTTAGGGAGAAGATTTTTTTTCATTTTCCTAGCTTTCACAAAATAATTTCAATGTTTTATCAAATTTCTTAGAACTAATTTTCACATTAGTGTCAATAATATTATTAACACACTGTTAGTTATGTTAATTGGAAATAAAAATTTATAAAAAAGGGGGTGGGGGTGGGGGAGTGTGTGGTGAACACTGCAATTTAGGAGTACTTTTAATTCATATATTTTAGTAATCAGTAGCAATTTAATTCAATACTTTTATTCTTTGAAAATTAGAGGTTAACTGAAAGCACTGTGCTAAGGAGAAAACTATCGCCACTTAAAAATGTTGCATAATTGTCTATGTATATTTATTCAAAGTATGAGAATTCATTCAAAAAAAAACTTTATATCAACTGTGAGGATTATTATTACTGTTAATAAAATTATTCATCATAGTTTCCTAGTGAAAGTATACTTTAAAGAATAATATCTGAAAAATATTTTTAAGCCGATTAATCGGCCCGATTTTGCCGATTATTAATAATCGGCAAAGTGGCCGATTATGGGCGATTAATCGGTACCGCCGATTAATCGGTGCATCTCTAGTCTCGACGAATAGATTCGCCATTTATCGCTCTGATGCGTTAACGCCATCAAAATAAAAAATCTAAACTTTTGCGTAGCAATTGAGATTGTGTGAGCAACAATAATGAAACAAAATAGTAAATTAGAACATTATTATTTCATTGCTACATTTTTTAATTTAAGCGTATATTTTATTAATGCAGAGATGTCAAAATTGAACGCCATTGCTATATGTTGTTAATTCGAAGAAAGTAAACAGATGAATGAATGTCGTATGACTAAATCATAAGTTGTGACCAACTTTACCTGAAAGGGGAATTTATTTCCCCTAAAAAGCAGTACTAATAAGGCCTTCCGCATCAATTCACTCTGTACTCCACTTCAGTTAACTATATCAATATTTTTTAACCCTAAAAGATGGGATAAACATCACTTTTTACAGCAGAAACAATATGCTAATAAATGTAAACAAACATTTGGTGGTCCTTGTTCAGCGCTCCCTAGCGGGCAAATCTTTATCATTGATATTCTGAGTAATGATACAGCCTGTATAAAACGCTATCTAGTGAAGCCTTGTCAGTTCTTAGCAATATTTTGCGGATATTACTAATAGTGCGTATTTTTTCGTTTATTTAAACTTTATATTTTCATTCAATTTCAAAACTTGCATGAAAAAAATATAAAAAAATCACCATGCATTACAGAGGTCGCCGCTTATGTGATTCACGTTTATTTTAAACAGTTTTGGTTCAATAAATGCCGCCCCTGTCCGGCATTGGATCGATGCCCTTGTCCGGCGCAAATGCCGCCCTTGACACGGACCAATCCGATGACGGCGCATGGGGAGTCCTCGCTCTTGCTGAGAGCTTTGTTATAGTTGCGGTAATTCTTATTCGTTTAAAACATTTCCTTTCCTTTTTTTTTTTCATTCAATTTCAATAACCGCACGAAAAAAAAATGAAACATTAATTTTTGAAATTGTTAACTAGTGTCACCAAGAATAGCCTAAACCAGTCTCCTAAACTTTACCAAAAATCAATTTTTTAAAAAATCTATCTATCTCCCCTTAATGTTTTTGAATTTTGAAATTTATGCATTGAGAATGTTTACCTCTTTTTCGGGTAAGAAGGAAGTGTAATTCATAGATATAGTATTAACTAGATACGCAATGAGAAGCTAATGGTTCCATGAGCAACGATGGAGTTAATAGTAGACGGGCAAACGTCTGAAAAGCGCATGCGCGCAAACAACTTTTGACTTGTTAACAGCGTTGCATCTAGAGATCAGTGGTTGCATCACCGTATTCTGCGCTTTTGCCCGTTTACCTCAAGATTCCGGTGTTCAATAACGACCAGTGGTTACCACTACCGAGTTGTGTATCTTGTTTTACTTTTTCTGAGGTGTAATTGGTGCTGAACTGAATTATGTTTCTTTTGTGGTCGCTTTGCATCAGTGTTCAAACTCAAGTCGGCGGCAATGACCCTTTCCTTGTTCCTATTGCCCGAAAAAGGGGTTAGCAGTTAGCACTGTCAGTGTCAGAGGTGAACTTACCGGAACTTATTATTTTTATAGGTGCTCCGTGAATGACGAGTCCTATGACCATCCACAAGGTAGTCCCATTTGCATATCTAAGGAAACGTGGAATGTCATGCGGAGATCTTGGGCTAAATAAAACATTAAAATAATGTGTCGCTTGTGTGTGTTTTATTATTAGTAGTAGTATTAGTATTTTAATTAACGTCTGCGCAAAATGCAGTTACCCAACATCATTGTGTAAGGTCTGAGGTAACGATGTTTAAGAGGATCTCTTGCGGTGGCTTTCACACAATAATTAAATCGAGCAAATTGTGCTGACTTTCCACAATTGAGTGCCATACCAGAGGGAGGAAAAAAAACTATCGAGCTCTGCTTATTTTATTAAAGTAATTTCAAAACGAATTCCCGCCGATTTATCATTCAATGATTGCTGAAAAAATACTGTTACCATGAGAAAAAAATATAATACAGCAAGTGTAGTAGCAGACGTGGTTGGCCCAACGTTTAGAAGTTGTCGAAAGGGTATGGTAGTTAGGCCAACAGTTATCCAGCAAAAGCTCAACCTTGCCTAATGTAGTTGACAACAATCCACAACAGCAACATTGGACCAACGTCGTTTACGCATTGGATTAAATAGGGATGAAAATTGAAAACGGCAGAAAGTTTTGCCAAAGATTTGCCAGCAAAATCATAAACTCAGCTTATGTGAACGGCAGCAACAATTCCCCAGCTTCGTTTCCGGATGGATTTAAAAAAATGGGAACCTCAAGAATACTTCGGTTGACAGTTAGCCAACACAATCCTAGCCAAAAGTTCCTGCAGAAAACTTGGTTAGGCCACTGTTTCCTCTCGAGGGAAAACTTAGTAAACCTGTTGTAAGTTTCTATGCTAAAACAGTGTTAATCTATTGAAGTTCTCAATCCCGACAGCAAAATTTTTCTCATCAGTTTCCAACTTAAATTGATCATCCCACAAATGGTCGACAAGACAAACTGACTTTAAACTAATCGCGAAATTTAAATTAGCACAGTTATATATTTAAAAATGAGATGTAAAACTCAAAAAATGTAAGTACATTCTACGAGTGGATTATATCTTGGAAAATAAGTTACAAAACTTTGCTTGATGAAATTGAAAAAAAAAAAAATCCATTCAAGAGTTTACGTTGTTTTTCTCCCAGAACTAAGAAATAATCTGTAAACTTTCTCCAGACTATTTTCTATAGTAGCACAAACTGTAAGAGAGAAATATATAAATACATAAAGTCATTAATCAGTCACCAGTGATATCAATCAAATGTGGCTATCGATTTCACTAGCCAATCAGGAATCCGTATTTGGTCTGTATAGGAAATCGTCTGTGGATATATCGCGGGGATCCTAGCGAATCTTCAGATGCTCAACCATGTCCATGCGCCTTGGACTAGCGGAGAATGTTTTTTAAGGACCAAATGTTGCTGAAATCTGTTGGCAAACTAAAAATAATTTTAATCGGGCCGCGGTTGGTAAAGCAGCAAAATTTTGCAATATATTGCATTTTTACTGCAAAAGTAATAATTAAAATTTCCCGGAATATTTTAATTTATCTTTCGCGGACTCATGAATTTATAGTTTCCATTTATAGAAATTTTATTAATGTAATTCAACGAAATTTCAAAAGATACATAATATGCAATCTGTTTTAATGCATTTTAAAATTAATCTTGTGTAAATTCCGTGATTAATTAACAAAAGTAAATTTTGGAACGTGAGCAAAGTAATTTAATTCAGAGGAACAACTTGGAAGAAAAAGTACACCGCGGTGAATTTACCATGCCGTAGTTGCGAAGTTCTCCTAATACTAGGGAGTACTAGGGGGGGGGGATTTCGAAATGAACATGGTTCATAGTTTACAAAAATTTTGTAATAGACAAAATGACCCCATGAAAGTAAAGCAATGAAATGGAAACAGACACAGCAGCTATATATTGCTTTACTTCAGGTATCTAAATACAGTGTAACATTATATCAATTAGTTCTTGTGTTTTTACAAATGTATCTGAGTAATTTATAGAACATTCACAAATGCTTCATTCGAGCGTAAGATCTGAGTTTTTTATTATATGACCCTCTTTGACTTTTCAGACATTTAATCGTTCAGTTATTGACTTCATGGAAGTGCGAATATTGAACCTTGTACCTAGAAGGACAGGAGGGGCCGCAGTGGCCCATGAGGTATTTCGGAGCAAAAGTAGCGAAAATGTTCTTCTCTTCTATTTACTGTAGCATAAAAAAGCGCTATTAATTTTATTTTCACCTTTCTTTTCCCATTTTTGGTGTAGAATGGAATTCAAAATGTGAAATACTGCCACTGCCCATTAGCCAGACTGCAGAGAGCACTCTTCAAAAGAGAAACTAGCACTTCACATTTTCTCGAACGGAGATGACGTTGCAAAAATCATCGTGGATTCAGATCCTCTTTTGTCACAAGAGAAGATGCTTGTGGCATGTAGACTCAATCAGGAAGAAATTCATTCTAAAATCAGACACTGGTCCCTTCAATCTTTCTAGGTAAGGAAAACCGACCACTGAATGAACTCACTTAAGAGAAAAAGTTTTCAAAAACGTAAGTCGTTTTCAAAACTTCATAGCAGCGTTGAAAATTGTGGAATTTGCCACATGACAGTAAAAACACTTTAGCTGATGTGTGTAGTTATTTTTAAGAATATTGTGCGAATTTTCATGATTCTGCATCAGGTTTTTTTTTTTTTTGGGGGGGGGGGGGTTGAAATGAAAAAAAGTGCCTCGACCTAGTGAATGAACACCCTAAACAGAAGACAAACGCAGTATTTTGAAGCCGTTTTATTTTTGGAAATGTGTAGAAGGAAGAATTACTACTGCAATTCGAAAAGATAAATGTATTAAAAACTTAATTTTTCTAAACAATTACTCGGCTTTCATTCACTGGACAGGCGCAGTCTTTCAAGGGTTAAAACGAGTTTACACCACTACGGGTTTTCCTGTGGTACTTTAAGCCTGAATCAGTAGCAAAAGCTTTCGCACAATAATCTCATGCATAAGGTTTTTCACCAATATGGGACCTCATATGTTGTTCTAAGTTATAACTGTTAACAAAAGCTTTCATGCAATATTCGCACGAATAAGGTTTTTCGCCAGTATGCACTCTCTTATGTCTCTTCAAGCTACAAGACTGGGAGAATGTCTTTGAACAAATGTCACACGAAAACGGTTTTTCCCCCGTGTGGGTCCTCAAATGGATCTTTAATTCAGAATTGTAAACAAAAACCTTCGAACAATATTCACATAAAAAAGGTTTTTCCCCAGTGTGGACGAGTTCATGTCTCTTTAGGAGTGATTTTTGAGCAAATGTCTCTGAGCAACTGTCACACGCATACGGTGCTTCACCAGTGTGGGTCATCACATGTATCTTTAGACTTGAAGATCGAGGAAATGTCTTTGGGCAATATTCACACGAATAGGGTTTTTCGCCCGTGTGAGTTCTCACATGATCCCTCAAGTGTGAATATCGAGAAAATGTCTTTGAACAAATGTCACATGTATATTTGTTTTCATTATTGTGGGAACTCATCTGTCTCTTTAAGTCTTGACTGAAGAAGTGCCTCCGAACTGTACTCACAAGAAACAGCAGTATCGCTCGTGCCTCTGTGAAGGTGTGGAAGATACTATCGATCAGTATTGCTGCTGGGATGAATTTTCAATCATAAACAGGCTCGAAACTTCGGAAACCGCACTTAAACAATATTTACACCAATTCCTGACTTTTCCCTAATTCATGGCTCCGGTTATGAATCAAGCTTCAGTTATATTTTCTACGCAGATGAAATAAGAAGTTTGTTATCCTCTAGTAGCTTAGGTTTTTCTTGATTAACACATTGACAGTACCATAAAACGTGAAATGAATTCGTGATCATCAACACCCACTTAAACTTGATTTATCATGGAGCAGGGTGCAGTTTTATAGTTAAGAAACAATCGGATATAACTTGCATACTGTTATTTTCTTTTATGTCTCGCATCATACTGCTTCCGATCCGGAATCACGTAGTCTTGATGATTTCTGGAAAAAAAAAACATTAGTGTACAATAAAAACCTTTTTTTCATGAAGGCATTTTTTTCTACATATTAGTGGTGTCCCCACTTAAATATGGTGACTAGACCACGACGGCAAAATGTTGTGGCACTGTCAAATCATAATCTAATGCAAAGTTATTTTACGCCGTTCTTCAAAATTTCACGAGATAAGAAGAAATAATATTAACTGTTAAATCTAAGTAGAGAGACCTGGTAGATATCAGTAGTTTTTTTTTTTTTTTTAGTGTGTGTGTGGGGAGGGGGGGGGGGGTATTTACCAAAATGATGGGTTAATACCCAATAATTAGGTATTTTTCAAAAAAAAAAAACCGTAAAGGGTGAATAATTTTTATCTGAATATGAAATAGTAGGTACATTTGATTCATACATATATGTATAATGCACCGTTTATTGTATTTTTTATTGATGAAATTATTAAAAAATGGATTGCAAGTTAAAATAGCTTTTTTTCTTAAAGTCATAGTTGAAGAAATACACTGGCGGAAAAAAATCCCAACACCAAGAAAGACTTGTGTTAAATAAACGAAATTTGGTAGGCGTGTTTATACAACTGAAAGATGACATCGATTGAAATTCGAGTTCCGCGCATTAGTGTGGCGCAGCTGGCGTCACTCAGAACATGCAAATAAGGCTTGTTTTAAAAGCGTGTTGTGAAGCTCGTGTGTATTATTTTTCCGTGAAATTTGACGAATTGCGTTCATCTTAGATAGGAATGCCTTTAAGAAGACGAAGAAAGCCATTATCAACAGCTCACCGAGTTTAAACGAGGTCGTACAATTTGGCTACGAGAAGGTGGATTTTCATTTCGCGATATTGCAGAAAGACTTGGGTGTGAATGTTTCCACCATGCATGATTATTGGAAGCTATGGGCAAGGGATGGTACTACCTCAAGAAGATCGAGTTCCGAGCTGCCACGTGGCACGACTGAGAAGGAAGATCGCCGAATCTTGCGTACGGCTGTGGCGCATCGTACTACATCTGCGGTTGAAATTCGAGCTGTAGTTGGTACTGTCGTGACCCAAGGAACGGTAAGTAACTGTTTACTTCAAGGACAGCTCCGAGCCAGGCAACCTGCAGCCGGTATTCCATTGACTACAAACCATTGCATTTTCCGACGGCAGTGGTGCCACGACAGAGCTCACTGGAGGTCGGAGTGGAGATCTGTTGTAATTTTTGATGAAAACAGATTCTGCCGTAGTGCCAGTGGTGGCTGTATATTGGTCAGAAGGAGGCCAGGGGACCGCCTGCATCCAAGCGGTCTACGGCCTAGACACACGAGACCCACACCTGGAGTTATGGTCTCTGGAGCAAATTTCTACGACAGCAGGGGCATTCTTGTGGTTATCCTAAACTCACTGACTGAAAATTTGTCGTCAGTCTGGTAATTTAACCAGTAGTACAGCCCTTCATGAGTAGCATTCAAGGGGGCGTTTTCCAACAGGATAACGCTCGCCCTCACATCGCTGGTACTCTATAGAGTGCTGACATGTTACCATGACCTGCAAAATCACAAGGTATGTCTCCAATTGATAACGTATGGGATATCATTGGACGGCACCTCGAGCATCATCCACAGTCAGCAATGACGGTCCTAGTATTGACACAACAAGTGCAACAAGCATGGATCTCCATGCTACAAAGTGACATTTGGCACCTGTATGACATAATGCATGCACGCGTGCAGGCTTGTCTTCAAAATTCTGGAGGTTACACCCTCTACTAAATTAACATAATTTCATATTTGCACAGTATTTTCTTGAGCTTAAATTAGCCAGTGATCTTGTACATTTAATCAATTAAACATGTTAACTAGACAATTGCATTACCCAAATTTCATTACTCTACGGCAATTTTTTCTTGGTGTTGGGATTTTTTTTCCGCTAGTGTATGAGAAGCGAGTCAATAATAAATTTCAAAATTTCAAAATCTGAAACTGTGTCAAAAACATTCAATGATAAAGAAATATGAGGCTTTCTTTGGAAGAAAAAATTGAAATGATTATAATCTTGAAAATATTCATGAAATTAAAACGATAGTAAGAGTACAGCAAATATGAGATCAGCTTTTACATTAATAAATGAAACGTAACAAAATGTTATTACAATACTTTGCTTTTCCATCATTTGCATTCCATTTACAGTCTTAAATTGAAACCTCTGCTTTAAGTATTATACTGTAAAAACAACAATTTAGTTTTTGCAATGAAACGTGCTGACAAGAAATGCTCGATGCATTCATTATTCACAACCAAGAGTTAGAAATAAAAAAATGAATAGAAAAATTAATGAGCGAAAGTTCAAAGGTTTTAACCCAAGAGTACTATTGCAAGAGTTAAACATTAACAAATTAATGCCTAGCGCCCCTTTTTAGGGACGGTCCAAAAAAGGGTCTGAATTTCCCCAAAATGAACATTTCAACCAAATAATAGTGCTCAATGAGTACCTTGGTATTGTTTCAATTCGTCATTAACAGATTGCAGCACATAACCATTGTAAAGTGTGTTCTGTGGCAGTTTGAATATGATCTTTATCAAGAATTACATCGCGCACAATCTCAAGAACAAAAAGCTAAGTTTTCAAAGTTTATAAAAATATTCTCAGCTTCCCTAGTTTATGTTAATTGCTTCTTTTATTTCTTTTCATAAAATGTCTTTTTAAATATTATATCGTAGGCAGAAAAAAAAATTAGTTAAAAAAATATGTACCTTCTGGTGTCTGGCGTAATTTTTGAGGGACGATTTTTCTTTAATTAACAAAAAAAAATTTTTTGCGTGATATTTTCTAAATTATTTTTCCTGTCCATTAATTGTAACCAGTACACAAAATATCTTTGGAAACAAAAATGTCAGGCATTAATGAGTTAAGAAGCACTATACTGAAAGTAAAATATCTTTACCTGATTAAAGTTGGACTAGTGTTCCGATCAGATAGTTTTTCTCCGTCCGATAAGTTTGCAACGATTCGATGCACCGTATTCCGACAATTGGATGAGCAAGCTTTTATACCGAATAGTCCATCCCTTATCAGTCATCCGAAAATTTTCACGCGGGATTTGATTGGAAGGGAAGTGTGTGGCTCATTTATTTATTTTCTTCACACATTACTGCACTGCTGAACAGAATTATAATAAAAATTACGCACTGCTGAACAGAGATTGGTAAAAGAACTACTAATGTCCAGTCTACAAACGTAAAGGCGCCGGTAACCATTTCGTGGGAGTGTTTGATCAACAAAATTAAAAACTAAGGTTTGCATAATAACCGCTTTTCGTTTCTTCAAGAGACGAAGTTGTTTTTATAGTTGATGTCAGTACCCTCTGTGATCATCTCATTTACTGAAGCATTTCAACAAAGAAAGCAGAAGTTTACTCTCCTTCCATAATGTGCTTGTATCTTTGCTTATTTGTTTGCCCTTTGTCACGATAGGAAATGCGTTTTTCTGAAGGAAAAAAATCGTCGTTTTAAAGAGGAACATTCGGGGGAGGGAGGGGCATAACATCTACAACATTAAACAGCAGGAAAACATTTTTAAAGCAACGGTAAGCTAGGTATTTTTGACTTGTAAGTTTTTATCATGGCTTTCAGTAAAAGTAAATGACAAATTCTCCGCAGTTTTTTGTTCCTTCGTGTTTTAGAATTTGAAATGTTCTAAAACGCTTTAAAACTGACAAA
This sequence comes from Uloborus plumipes, assembly GCA_038373865.1. NCBI lineage: Eukaryota > Metazoa > Arthropoda > Arachnida > Araneae > Uloboridae > Uloborus > Uloborus plumipes. Next base: position 59,821 of record JAXGGA010001517.1, on the reverse strand, counting down.
CTAGACCGTCACATACTTATGAAGCCTCGGTTTCATACATTTAGACTCCCCCCCCCCCCCCTTGTCTGAGCGGATTACAAATTTAACAAAAAGAAAATGCAAGAAATCAGTTTTTAGAGCAGCTGTGTAATAAACTTACTGTGAAAAACAAAACATATCGTTGGCACCATGCTAAACTAACGAATGTGAAAATTCGCGTTTTTCAAGTCAGAATTTTACAAATAATTAAAATAAAAATGACACCCTCGAACGGTAGTTTTACACTTAAAGATATCTATAAGAGTTTGAAAATTAAAAATAACCAAACACGTCAGGTGGGAATAAGTTCTATGCAGTGTTTTGACTCTCCTGAAAAGTGCCAATTTTCACATTCGTAAGTTTAGCATGGTGGCGACGATATGTCGTCGCTTAACAGATAAAATATAATTTAACGAATTAAGAAAACTTTTCAGAACTGAATTATATTTTTATGAACTCTTAAATCCGCTTGGGTGTCACGCTTATAGAAGAGTTGCCACTTAGCGCAAACGTCTCTCCCTCCCCCTTCTGAAAAAGATCATACAATTTGAAAAAAAAAACATTCTATCGGTTATTTGTCTCCCCAAAAGATGCAATTAACTGCCAGTGCAAGTGCTATACTTTTCGTATCTCGGTGAATACTGGTTGGACTAATATCTATGGCGGAAATCGGAAATGTATTTCGTCTAAGCAGTAATTCGTATTATGCGTGTTCGAATTTACGAGGTTTGACTGTATTAGCAAAAAAATCAACTATCACTGTTTACTGAGCATAAAGGAAAAATGAAAAATATTAACAGTTCTGCATGCACTCTGATGAGGAACTATTTTACAGTAACTAAGCAAAGAAAATTTGTTAAGCATATATTGAATGAATAACATCTATATTCGGGGCAAAGCTAACCTGGCAGCATTGTAGAAGCTAATGTTCTAATGTTTTAGAGAAATATCTGTTAGGTAGAGGAGAACAATCTAAACGACGATAATAAACAACGATAAAAACGACGAAAAAAAAAACGCCGATAGTCCATTTCATCCATTGTTTATTTATTTATTTGTTTGTGAAGTACCGTAAAGTCCGTAAAATTATCCTAGTTAAATTGCTCTTCTGTGTTTTCATTTTTAATTTAATCTGCACAATTTCTCCAAACAGCGGTGGCAACAGTAAAAATCATGAACTTTTTATCGCCGCCTCATATATTTTTTCTTTTTTTAATGTTTTGCGTGTGTGTGAGTGTGTTTCCCCATCTGTAGGGTAAAAATATTTCTAGAGTTTTTGAGTTTGTTCATTTTAGCCAATCTAGAACCCCTATAGAGGACCCCTATAGAGTGTTCTTAAGCCAATCTAAGTCCGCTCATTAGGCGACTTTTTCTTGACGATAAACTAAGCCATCTTTTTGTGAACAATCGTGCACGTATTCAATTTATTTATCAACATCTATGTTGAGAAAAAAACGGCTCTGACTTTATTTTTTCTTCAACCGCTCCACCCTGTTATTACCGGGAAATGGAGGAGAAATACTCGCTCTTCAATGCCCTTGCATAACTTTGACCTTCTGTCCTTCACAAGAGCGAAGCAGCCAGGAAAGCCAGGTGGGTGGATTTTTGGCAGAGTAAGGCGAATTAAAAAGCAATCGAGAGTTCCTGTTTTTTATGCACAATTTCGTGGAATTGGAGTTTTTGCCCTTGACCCACCGCATGATTCACTTGGTAGTAGTGCCGGACCAAGTGATTAAGACGGGGTCCAATGCTCAGGCGCCAAGTTTGAATGGGGGGGGGGGGTTCATTCACCTCATTTGTGGCTTTTCGTTTCTCTTTCTTTTCCGGTTAGAAAAAAAATCCAAGATTCGGTACCGATTTTCTGTGCACTTTTTTGCTCCCCCCCCCTTTTTAAAAAAAAAAGAGAAATGATGCCTTCAAAACAACTGCGGACGACCGGTTTGCAGCATAAACATAGTACAGCCCCAAGTATAGCTAAATACGCAACTCCGTAGTTGCAACCATTGTTGTGACCTTCACAATGACCTCCTCACGAAGGCAAATCTCGTGAGTAAACGGCTAAAACTTATTTGAGTCGCACAAAAGAAAGACATCTTGCGCTCGTCGGTTGAAATTTGTAGTTGTTTGTTTCGAAAATTTTTCAATGAGCATTTTTTTAATCTATATTTCACGCAGGATGTTCTTTTTCTAATTGACTTCTCCCTCCTTTCCAACCAAGCACACGTAAAAATCAACTGATTTATTATTTAAAACATAAATACGTGGTAGAAAAGGGGCCTTTATTTACTTCTCTCATACATTCATATGAAGGGAGAGGGGAAAAAGATGAAAGTGACCAAAAAGCGATTTCGAGAAAAACGAAGAACAAAGTTTGATTTCTCGAGTAAACTCCTAGGAGTAACCTCACAAGGAGTTAACTCCTTGTGTAGTTAATAAAGTTTTCATGCACATTTCGGTCGATTCTCATCTTTTCTCCCCCTTGTTGTTCTACCAGATGATATTACTTCTTCATAGCCCCTAGATAGTGCTAATATCTCAAAATTGACGAAAAAATGACTTTCATCTTTTTTCCCTCTGGCCCTTCATTTGTTTAGCAGCAAAAGTATCAAAAAGGTTGTGTTCATTTTCAAATCGAAATTGCTTAAAATTATCTTGAGCAAAACCATTAGACGAGTGTGCCGACGACTATTGCATTTATACGGTACAGTTAGACAATGCATGGGAGGGAAGGACGCATGCATTTTTAACCTGAGAGGAACTTTTTCAGAGGGCATCAACAGAAAAGGGGACAGTTCGATAATTCGGAGTGCCGAGCAGTAATGTGCAAACTTGGATGTCCTATATACACCCAAGAAAGTGATTCTAATTCATCATTAAGGAGATCTGTGGGGTCACCTGCTTCGCGAGAAATGGGAATTTAATGAATTTATTCGCAAGCAGGCATCGTTTTTGCTGGTTTTTGGTAAAATCCGTTTGCCCGTTAAAAAATCTAATTCATTTCTGTTCAAGGACCACAATCAGTCTTTCAGAGAAAGAGATTGGCGCTCAAGCATCTTTAGCGTTGGCTTCTAACAGTGGCGCACCCAGGATTGTTTCCTGGGAGGAGCTAAGTGGTCCAAATTCGAAAAGTTTTCGAATTTGAAGTCCCAAAGAAAAAACTTCTGTCGTTTCTGGTGAAATTAAAAAGGGGGTTGAGGGCTATATGTCTTGACAAATTTCCAAAACTCAAGTCCAAAAAACGCATTTCAAGGAGTTTGGTTCAATCAAGGGAGTTCATCTTGACACTTCTGGGAGGGGCTTAAGTCCCTTAGCTCCCCCCGTGGGTGCGCCTTTGGTATTACATCATATTGCTAATTTTAATATGTTATTTTACAAACATATGAACAATGCTATGACCAAGGACTTTCATGACTTAAGAAGGTATATTATAACATAAAACTACATCTCTTATGTCACAAAACAATGCTTGATGAACAAAACAGCAACGAGTTTATTGAATATGCAAATTATATTACCAAATACTACTACTTCGGTATTTTCAGAGTCGCAACATTCTTTACTTTTTTCGAAATGCCAGATTCATCATAGCTCCTTATAAGGAGCAATATTAATGCTTGCAATGTCAGACCGATCTGGGGTTATAACGCCCCTGATTTCCCTAAATGCGATTTCATTAGATGAAGAGAAAGCAGTCAAAAACTACAGCAAAACTTTAAAGAATACACCGCCAACTCGGCTATTTCGATCCATGGACTGCAGTTTCGTGCTTATTATGCACTCATCAGCATGGAATAGGAAAGTAACCTTTAGGTAAGTTGGTAAGGTAGGAGGCAAAAATCCTCTTACAGTAGGGGCGGTTACTCACTGCTTTAAAGAAAATGTTTACTTTTCATATTGACACAGATCGAAAGCTAATTTTCTAGTAAGCAATTTTCCTTTATTTTCCCCCCGATGGAAACATACTTTTGACGAATAATTATGATGTTAAATAATGCAAACAGATTTAAGAAAGAAAAACAAGAGGCGTAGATCATATTAACAAACATCAATATTTATTGTTCTACTTTTCTAAAAAACATACAGACACCGATATATAGGGAAAACAATTTCTCAATTCTTAAATAGTATATTGTAGAAAACATTCGTAAACTTTTTTTTTCGTAATCCGTGATTACGAAATTAGTTTTTAGGTAAGTAACTAACGATCCAAATAACATGATGAAATTATTTTAAGCAAAACCTGATCATTAGTATGTATTTGAATTGAGCAAATGCATAAGAACGAATTTATAGAAAGACAAAATTACCTTCACCAAAAATATCAATACATAGTATCACATGCACTTGATCTTACAATAATCTTATTAGATTCAAAAAATAGTATCGTAGAACAAAAACATTCAAAAAATGTAAAAATATTTTATGTTACACGCAAAACTAAGTACATATTGATTATTTTTTAAGGGTTTTGACTCTGCCTTATTGTTACGTCACGAGGACTTCTAGGTTTGTTTACCATGGCTTAATCTAATACAGGTGCTGCTATACATATAACGTAAACGGTAAAAAATGAATGTTGTTTTTACAGTATAAAGCAGCAAATTTTACAGTACTGAAGTGTAAAATAGTTAATTTAACAGTTTATTACCTTGCATTTCAGTTTTAAACTGGAACCTCTGCTGCCCAGTATTATACTGTTTTTTTACAGTACAATACAGCCTAACTTTACGTCAATAAACTGTAAGATTGCTAATTTTACAGGAAAAAACTGAAATTGCTAGTTTTACAGTTTATTGCTGTGCATTTTACAGTTTTAAATTGGAACCTCGGCTGCCAGTATTATACTGTAAAAACAACAGTTCACTTTTTGCAGTTTAATCAGTTTAGAATCTTAAGAAGGGCTACACCAATCATGCTCAATCTGTGGCTCGTAGGTCTCATGCGACTCGCTGAATCCTCCAAATGTAATCTCATGTCACTTAAAAATAAAACTCACCAAAAAAAAAAAAAAAAAGGATCAAAATTTAAACTTTGAAAGAAATAAAAACAATAAAAACTTATTTGTTGCCACTTTCCAAAAGTACAGCATTTATGGGGAAAATGGAAGCACCTCCATTGAAAATAAAATTTCGGCAAGGCGAAATTTATAGCTAAAAGTTTTTAGCTAACTTCTACATAGTAAGTAAAATTATTTGAGACTAAGAACATCATATTTGTCTTCCCATTGGAAAGGAAAATGAAAGATTACTAGATCTTAAAAACATTTTTTTTCGATAGTGTTATCTTGAAGCAGTGATGATGCTTCCACAATTGTTTGGTAACACGTGGAGTCCTCAAAATATCTTCTTTATGTTTCCAAGTCTTCCTTTACCAATATCCTAGTTAAAAAAAAAAAATTCAAGTGTGTTAATTGAGTTTGCTTCAATTTACTAACTGTTTATATTTACTCCAACTGAACCTACCGATTTTCCTTGATATTAGCAGGGGTGCTCCTAACACAAATTTTTGTGAGGTGAGAATTTCTGCATTTAATGAATAAAACACTGAATTTTACCGAGTGAAAAAATATAAAGCAGGCACACATTCCTGCATATAAAAATATTGTCAATTATTGAAATTTTTAAGAGGTCACAATAACCTCCCACCGAGTCTCCTCCAAATATTTGATCAAAAACAAATTGTCATTATATTTCCTTTTTTACATTAAACAGAAATTACCAGAGAAAACAAGGTGATTTTACACTTGATATGCATTTGTGTCCTGTTAAAAATCTATTTAGAAAACAACACAACTGATTTCTGCCCACTTAATGTGAGCCGAAAACAACTTGTTGAACAGGTTTCTTTAAACAAACAAAAGCACAACATGCAATTTAACAGCTCTAAAATCTTTCACAAAGTGCACCGTATTATTATAACTAGAACTATACAACCTGATTATGATCAATTTTACTTTAGCAACAGAAAGCAGCAAGAGTTTGAAAAATAAGGGCCCTGCTCCACATTGACGTAAAGCAGAAAAATAAAGCAGAAACGTAAAACGGATTAAATGGTGTTCCTATGGAAAGTACCCGGATTTTCGGTTTCTGCCTTCAGTTTCGGTCGCGTTTTACGCTGATGTGGAGCAGGACCCTTAATCTTTGAAGAACTCAGTCTTGAGATGAAATGGCAGATTGAAGGGCTTGGATTATGAAGGGGCAAAGTTACATTTTGATAACTGAGCACTCGGTACAATGGTAAGCAATGGATACAGGTAAGCAAATAAAACTTTGTACGTAAAATAGTAAATGTCAATAGACCAATTTCATACACACACTAATGACAAAACCAGAAAACAAAAAAAGCTACAACAAAAAAACTTTGAACTTTAATTACTCGCATTTTCTGTTTTGTCACAAAACACCTTCATCTCCCAAGCACTTCAATTGTCTACTCGCGAATGATGGCAACAATCTGTGCTGCAAAAGAGATTGGCCGATCGAGACCCGGAAAAGGGTTAAAGACTGGTCAAAGGTATTGGAAAAAGTCTACTCGACATCAGACACAATTCCCCAATTTCTCTACTTTGTGATAACTATATAAATTCATCACTTGTATTTTTTTTTTTTTCAGTATGGGTTTTCTCAACTGAGTTTCCAATTTTAAGTATAGGAAAACATATTTTAGTAATATTCGCATAATCGGGGCTCTTTGCCACCGTGAACTCCATTATCTTCTTTTAAATTTAAAGATCAAGAAAATACATTCACAAATAATATTTATATCAATAAGGTTTGTTCTCCCATGTGGAGTCTCTTCAATATCTTTAAGACTGCAGCTTTAGGACAATATTTGCATGAACAAGATGATTGCCCAAATGGGTTCTCTTGTGTCTCTCTAAGAGTGCAGATTGAGCAAATATTTTTGGACAAATGTCCCACAAGAAAATAGTTATTCACCACTATGGAATCTTTTCTGAATTTTTAAGGCTGTTACTTCAGTACAACCCTTTTATGGATAGGATGTTTTGCCGAAATGTGTTCTCTTATGTCTTTTTAAATTTGAAGATCGAGAAAGTACATTCACACACACAAACAATATTCAAATCAAAGCGGCTTATTCCTCCGTGTGGAGATCTTGCAGTATCCCTAAGACTGCAGCTTCAGTACAATATTCGCATGAACAAGAGGGTTTGCCCAAATGGGTTCTCTTGTGTATCTCTAACTTTGTTGACAGAACAAATGACTTTGAACAAATGTCACAAGTGAATGGTTTTTCACCGCTGTGGATACTGATGTGCCTCTCAAGGTCTGAACGATTATCAAATGCCTTCGAGCAATGTTCACACAAGTAGAGTTCTATACCGGTGTGGACTCTTCGATGTCTCTTTAAACTTGATGCGTGAAAAAATGACAAGGAGCAAGTGTCACACGAAAATTGTTTTATGCCCGTGTGAGTATCGATGTGCATCCTTAAGCTTGAAGCTAGTAAAAATTTCTTATCACAATACTGACATGAATACGGTTTTTCTTCGTGGATTTTCAAGTGTCTATTTAAATTAGCCTCCCGAGTAAATGTCTTGGCACAAATGTCACATGAAAATGGCTTCAGGCCTGTGTGGCTACTGTGATGTTTCATTAATTTTGAAGATCGAGAAAATTTCTCGTCGCAAATGTTGCAAGAATACGGTTTTTCGCGTGTATGAAGCAACTTATGTCTTTTTAAGTTTGTTGAACTCGAAAAAGTCTTCAAACAAATGTCGCACTGAAGAGGTTTTCCGCAGGTATGTCTTCTTAAGTTTTCTGACCTCGCAAAAGTCTTCAAACAAATGTCGCACTGAATAGGTTTTTCGGCGGTATGAAGCAACATATGTCTTCTTAAGTTTGATGAGTTCGAAAAAGTATTCAAACAAATGTCGCACTGAATAGGTTTTTCGCCGGTATGAAGCAACATATGTCTTCTTAAGTTTGTTGACCTCGTAAAAGTCTTCAAACAAACGTCGCACTGAATAGGTTTTTCGCCGATGTGAACTTTCTTGTGTGCATCTAAATCTGAAGGTTTGGAAAATGTCTTTGACCAATACTCGCAATAATGAGTTTTTTCGCTAGTTTGGACACTCATATCTCTTTAGTTGTGAAACTACAAAAGATGCTATTGAGCAATAACTGCCCGAGTACAGAGTTAGGTACGAATTTTCGTACAGGTTTGAAACTCAAGTAAATATCTTTGAAGAGGACCACATACCAAAAGGGCTTTTTCTACTTAATGGCACGAACGGTGAATTTAAATGAGATTAATTGTTTTACAGAGCAAATGAGGTTTGTCACCAGATAGCAGCGTCTTCCCATTTGTGTAAGTAGCACAAAGTTAAGAACGGACTATAGTGTTGTGCTTTCTATCACTGTGAGTACTTAAAAGTTTGTTTTTGTAGCACTATGTTATGGACGAAATATAGCTTTCAAGCTTTCGAAAACTATGAGTGCTAAAAAGTTTGTATTAGTAGCACTAAGCTATGAACTTAATATAGCTTTTGCACTTCGGAAAGCTGATAAGTTAGAGCATGATAAGATAGATACATAAAGTTTTGTATTAGCAGTACTAAGCTATGAACGCAGTATGACTTTCGTACTTATTAAAACTGCAAGTCCTGAAAAAAGATCTTAGTAACAGCCGTTTTTATTTCCGTTTGTATGTTGTGTTGACAAACTTAAGTCCACAAAAGAGCACAATGAACAAGTTTGTTCCAAAAGGATTCAAACTAATGGATCTTGCCTTGGCGAGCTTGAGCTTCTGCTTCACAAGCTGAATTCATGCAACTCTTTACGTGGTCACTGACAACGTTACGAAAAGGAACCAGGAGCCCTGTCATACTGTATTTCTCAATTTTTAATACGCTGGAGTGTTATGTTTTAATGACACATGAATTGCTCTTTTACTATTCCTCTCTAAGGCTCAAATATTTAAGAAAACTGCTGTTGGGTTGCATTTATTCCATAATATCCATCAAACAAGTTCCGACATCATGTAGTCCAGAACATTCCTGCAGAAAAAAAAAGATTCGTTAGAGACATTTAAAGTGTATGATACAGAGGATGCACCATTGTGCAAATTAATTGAAACAAACTCGAAAAATTGAGAAAACTAAGAAAAGAACTATTTTGTTTAAATTTATATATAATTTTTTTTTTTTTTTTTTTTGTCGTGTCTATGACTTAGCCGAACTAAATAACTCCATGGATCCTTATAACTGCTCTTGCGATTTGTTGGATTTTATCGTCATAAAGGTCTACAAGTGACGGTAATACACCAATTTCTCTCAGGTTCGCACTTATTGCTGGGCACTCAAAGATATGACAAGGTGTAAGCTGTGTATCTGGGAAATTGCAACAGTTTCTATAAATCCTTCTACCCTCTCCATCAATTTTCATGCCCCTGTGATGGCCGGTTCTCAGTCTGGTTATAGTTTTTGTTATTGGTCGACTTGTAATTATTTCACATAGCTGGTGTTTCACTTGGATTGGTTTATCTCTAAGTTTAGATTTCGCTATTGCGTTTGCATCTTGGAGATAGACACTGTTGTTGTTAGTATTAACCTTTTGGATCCGGGCTGTTTTTTAGAAATTTTTCTTCGACTCAGATAGTACGACAGTTGAACCACAGATTTCTTTTCCATTGAAAAGAGAAGGTATAAACTGTCGTACCAGACGTATGAAACCTTGAAAAAACCCCCAGCTCTAAAGGATTCGAGTGAAAATCTCAACCCCGTCCTCTAAAAAAAAATAGTTACGGTACAGCATGTGTACCGCCCGGCTCCTAAAGGTTAAGTTCTCTGGACTCCTTGGCTAATTTATCTCTACAACTCTTTATGAATATTTGGACAAGATTCGGCAGGGAATTTACCTTTTTTTTTTTTGCATTCATTTGTAATGTGTGTCCATGAATTAGCGCAGTGATTAGCTTCTCCATAGTTGAACAATCCTTATACAGGGTGTCCACTCCTATCGTGGACCAATAGCTAATTTCTTAACCGTTAGAGATAAGCATATAGTTCATTTAGCAAAAAATCTCTAAATTACGAAAGGAATTTTGGGTCTATTCAATGTTTTTCAAAAAATCAAATTTTGAAAGAGTTACGAAATTTAGATTTTTATACAGCCCCCCAGTCCTATCAATCATATTTAGTAAAACCTTCTTGACACTGTAACGTTTAAAACTAAAAAAAAATCACTCCTCTACCACAAAAATTGACCGAGTTATGACGTTTTGAAAAATCAAGATTTTGCATTATTTCATCACGTCTTCGAGAGATCGCTTAAGGGACCGTATGCGAAATCCTTCAAAATCTTGATTTTTCAAAACGTCATAACTCAGTCAATTTTTATGGTAGAAGAGTGATTTTTTTTTTAGTTTTAAACGTTACAGTGTCAAGAATGTTTTACTAAATATGATTGATAGGACTGGGGGGGCTGTATAAAAATCTAAATTTCGTAACTCTTTCAAAATTTGATTTTTTGAAAAACATTGAATAGACCCAAAATTCCTTTCGTAATTTAGGGATTTTTTCCTAAATGAACTATATGCTTATCTCTAACGGTTAAGAAATTAGCTATTGGTCCACGATTGGAGTGGACACCCTGTATAATAGGCGATTTTTGCATATAGCCGAAAGATTCTCAATTGGATTGATATCAGGAGAGTTCTCGGTCCATTCAGATGCTTCAATTTCGTTCTCAGACATGAATTTCTTCGTCGTTTGGACGTATGGCAAGGGGCTAAAGAACGTTGGGAAAATTCCATTCCATCTGGGTATCGTTCCTTCAACAATGATAAAGCATTTTTTTGCCAGAATAGTAACAGATTACTCAGAATACATCATACCTGCAACGGGCTGCGAGAAACAAACCCCATTGTAACCGAGACAAACCCAAAACATTTTTGGGGGTGATTTACAAATTGGTTTATGTGGTAATCCTAAATTCTTTCACCTGAATGTCTCCGTACGTCTTGAGTTCGTTGACCTTGGGTAATAAAATGAATTTTGTCACTAAATAGTCCTTTCCTCTAGTTTTCAGCAGCTCAATTCTGATATTTTAACCCCAACAAGTGGCACTTTTTCTTCATTGGTGGGGTCAGAAACTGTTTCTTCATAGGCGGATATAGGTTGGTCGACCAGCTACAATAAGGTGCCTTCGAACAGTAGATGAGCTAATATTTATTCCGTGCGTTTTCAAATCTGTATTCAGAGCTGCATCAAGCATTCGAGGTTTTTTTTTTAAGTTTGCTTAAGTAGAAAAGAGTCATCTCATGGTGTAGTTCTCAATTTTCGGGATCATTTTCTTCTCCTCTTTGGATATATCGATGCTGCTTCTCTATTTGGTTTTATAATACGGCTCCCAGTTGCAATACTAACGCCAATTATCTTCGAAATCTCTCTATAAGTCTTTAGCTTATTTTTGGAAAGAGTAGAAATCTTTAGAAACCTTCTGATTAGTGGAAATTGATGATATGTAAAGAATTTAATCCATTTATCTCATCCATATTTTTACTAACTTTAGTATAATCGGTGAAGAATAATAGGAATAATTTTAAAATTCATGAAAATAATACTTTGCTTCAATTAATTTGCACAAGGGTGTAGTACAAATGTTTCATTCGTTTTCGAAACGCTATGTATCCAAAAGTATTGCACGTAGAACAAGGAGAAATAATTCAAAAATAAATAGAAACTTGTTAAGATTTGAAATTACTGTAGAAGGGAAAAAAATGAGCCTATAGTAACGGATAAAACGAAAGATGTCGTTACTGGGATAATGTTTTCAGTTTTTTCCACCTCCGCGTACAGAGTACCAAATCGTTTCTTCCCCTCCCTCTCTAACTCAATTCCAAAAAGAATATATATATATATATATATATATATATATATATATAGCAAAAATATCCGGCGTTGCCTGGGTCAATAATAATATTGAGAAACAATTTATACTCACCTTTGTTTTTTTTTTTTTTCTGAACTGAAAGAACTCAAAACCAGTGGTTGGAAAAACTACATTTTTTTTGTAGCGAACCACAACTACAACTGCTTTGTTATAAATGTAGTTAACAACAACTACAACTACTTTCTTTAAAATGTAGCGACTACAAACTACTTTTGAATTGTACTCGCTACTTCGCTACTTTTTAAAAAATAAATAATTAAAAAACATACACCGTTTGAGGATTGATCGAAAAAAGTCGAAAAGTGGATTACATTGATAAATTAACTCATTTGAATATGAAATAGAACTAGGAATTGTCTTTGAATTTATTTGTTACTTTTCCTTTTTGTTCCTTTTTTTTTTTTTTTGGTGTTGAAATTTGTCTTTTTTAGATTTTTTTAACAATTTTTGCAAATAATCGCCACAAGAACGGATTCAAAAGTTGAAATATTGAAAGAGTTCAACCTTTAATTTTTTTTTAATTTCCTGCCAAGGAATATTTAGGAACATGAAAATTATTTGAAGGAATATAATGATGTCGAATAAACCAATGACATCAAACAGATAGAATGTATTTCGTCAAAATGGTGTATGTAAGATCAGCTCATATTTTTATGGTTCTTATTTCTCCTTGCTTCCGCCGCTGTACTCGTGCAAGATTTGCACCAGTCAGAGTCAATTAAACCTTGTTTTTTTCCTGTTCTCTCTCTCTTTTTTTAATTTTTTTTTTAAATTTAAAAGTAGTTTCCAGAAATCACTACAAACTACTATTTTTTTTGTATCGCGCTACTCACTACTCTACTTTTTTTTTTAAGTAGTGCGCTACTCTACAAACTACTAAAAATGTAGCTACTACAGTAGTTTCGCTACTTGTAGTGCGCTACTTCCCACCACTGCTCAAAACAAACCTCTTTGACGATTTTTAAAACGTCGCCAAATTTGTTGTAACTGTTTTGTTGTACACAGGATAATTTTGCTCCCCCCCTACTTTATGCAAATACATTAAGTATTATCATGTCACTAATTTTTGTCACAGAGAAATAGTCATCAAATGCTGAGATACTATTGCTGACCATAAAATGATGCTAAAAGTTTTTGTCCTAAATGATTTTGAAATAAATGAGGACATTTGACAATTATTTGTGCAAAAACGCAAATTAATGGTAATTTTAATCTTGTTTAAGGGTTTTATTAATTTAGTATGCAGATTTTACTTTACGTTTTGACATAGTTTTAAAAAGGTTTTTAACGGATCCAGCCGGAATTGTCCAACAAAAGAAAATAAACTGAACTTTTCAAATGTGGGAGTATTATACCGATAATTAATTAAGATTTTGCAGCAGTCGATATATCGTGTATCAATATGTATACGTCGTGTATCAATATGTGAAGTATTATTAACGTAGTCTTTGGCACAAAAACTGGTGTCAGTTGAAAAAATCGCCGAGAATCTCAGTTATTAAAATCTTCTCGCAACAAATTTGGCAAAATTCCTGTTCAATTGGATACTAAGTAACTGTCCATTTGTAAGTTCTTCGAGAAAGTGCCCAATCAAAGCAAACAAATTTAAGGAATGCCGTTAAGTTGTATTTCAAACTCCATCAAATCTTTATCTTTACTAATAATATAAAGCAGTAGAGTTTGTTTGTTTGTTTGAACGCGCTAATCTCAGGAACTACTGGTTCGATTTGAAAAATTCTTTTTGTGTTGAATAGTCCATTTATCCAGAAAGACTTTAGGCTATAGTTTGAAAAGATTCGATAAGCGATTCGTTTTTTATTCGAATTCAAGGCAATTTTCACATAAATCGCCGAATACTGGGGTTAAAAATTACTTGCACATATTAATGTTACATATCGTTGGAAGCAGAAAAATTTTGGCCGTCCTATGCAGTTTGTTTCGATTCTCTAACTTAAACACAGCACGAGTTATTCAATTTTTAAACTTGCCTTTTGCAAGGCTTCACCCGATTTCTTGCAATACTTAGTTCATTAAAACCATCAATAAAAATAAACTAATTATTCCCCAGTCTTGATTTTTACGCCATTGGATAGAGCGATATTTTTAACCCCAGAATTGATTCGACTTACAGTCGAAGAACCAAGCTTTTATCTCCACTAGAAAAAAAGTTACAAGCGTTTGAACTTTGAGTTCGAAAACCTCTTCCCTGATCAAACTATTAACGTTTTATTGCGTTGCTATGGCGACATCTTTTAAATTCATTGTTGGTGTCCTTTTCTTCATTTCGTTTCTTAAAAGCATTTCATTTCACGGCGTTTCAACAAGGCAAATAATGCGATCGTCCGTGTTTCACTTGAATTCCTGCCTACTTAATGACTTTTTTTTTTTTTCTGGTACCATTTTGAAAATGTGTTTCAAATTAAATTGTAATTCATGTTTTTAGCAGGGATTTTTTTTGGCTGCGATCTAAATATTAAAACAACTTTTTTGTTTGGAATTTTGCAATTAATGGTACAGGAAGAGAGCGGTTTGGAAATATTTGTTTTTGGTAGGGAATTGTATTTGTTTATTAGGGAGAGTGTTAAATATGTGCTACTTGACATTGTTTTTATTCCTAAGGAAGCATGTGCAAATAATGCGATTGACTTTTTGATGCGGGAAAGTTTTTTAGCGAGCCGCTTTAGCGGGAAGTAGTTTTTTGAAACCGGTTTCGTTAAAACTTTCCTCCCTCCTTTAAATGCGAGCCGCCTTGGCGGCGAGTAATTTGTTTGAACTTTCCTTACTACTTTAAAGGCGAGCCGCCTTGGCGGCGAGTAGTTTGCTGAAACTTTCCTCGCTACTTTAAAGGCGAGCTGCCTTGGCGGTTATATATCATTATATACCGCCTGCCTTGACGGCGAGTAGTTTATTTAAATTTTTCATCACTACTTTAAAGCCCGTGCAACGCCGGGCCCCACAGCTAGTTGGAAAATAAACCTAATCCATTTATTAGTTGCCAATCTCTTCAAGCGATTACGTTACCGATACAGTAAAACACATATTTACAAAACTTGCGAAAATAATTGATGCAGTGAACAATCTATTAATAAAGGAATACAATTTATTCTATAAAATATTATTTGCACGTTTCAAAGCACAAAAAAAAAAAAAAAAAAAAAAACCACATTGCTTAAGGATAAATATTCTACTTCTCTACTTACGACCAAGACTGCAAAATGTTTTAAAATACAAATCATGGTAATAGCTCGTTAGAGAGCAGGCGCGCGAGCGTTTCCAATGTTTATGTAAAAGCCTGGACATCAAAAATGAAGCTGCAAAAAATTACTTTTAATTTGACTTGAGAAAAGCCTAGAAAATGTAATATGAAAAGTGGAAATGATTCACGCAACTCTAGCTATCGACAGGAAGTTGAGATGATGCACTAAATACTGAATTACAGTCGAGTCTCCATATTACGAACACTCTATTTAGCGAAGTTCTCTATATAACGAAGCATTTTCTGTGACACAGAAGATTTCAGCAGAAAAGCATAAAAATTTGTCTTCCTTTAACGAATATCAAATAGCACAATTTCTCTATTGCGAAGTTTTTATGGGAGAAAGTGTCAATGTTCTGGAAGATAGAAGTCTTTCTTCTACTGCTTTTGTGAAGGCCCACTTCACACATGTGAAGAATTTTATGAGCAAAGTGTTTCCAAAGTGCAGCAAAAAATCACGGACTATTTTCAAAGTAAAACTAGTGTCGTCGACCAAGTTCAGGTTTGATTCTTTTAATTTATTAATGTAAAAATTTGCAAAAATTCACCTATTATACTACCGATGCGAGTAGCATTCCTGGTACAATTTAATATGTTAATAAATTAATTTAATTAGTTTTATTTCTTAATTCATTCACTGCGTTACATTTATAACATCAAAATATGCACAGTATTTATTTCTTGCTAAAATGCATTTGATCCAAAAATAGTAAAGTGAGAATTAACCTAATGTACTACTTACACATGTATGCCCCTATTGTAAAATTAAGCATAGAAATTTACTATTTTCCTTATAGCGAAGTTTCTACATAACGGACATTTTCAATGATCCCATGCGACTTCGTTATATGGAGACTCGACTTGGAAGCCTTCGCGGATTTATGCGAAAACTATACCTTAATTGGAATGAAAAAAGCGCTACGAATCAAACTTTTTCGAATATCGTTAAAAATTAAAGCCTATGTGTTATTCTGATGTATAAGCTACATTATGGTAAAAGTTTCATTGAAATCCATTCAGTAGTTTTTACGCGAAAGAGGAACAAACATACACACATCCATCCATACAAACATATATATATATATATATATATATATATATATATATATATATATATATATATATATTCTCCCTCTTTTGATTGTATTTGGAGGAAGAAGAGTATGAAGATAGTATACAATGATCGCCTTTAAGGAGGATATAGAATATCCCTAATGTTAGGGGGTCCGGCATTCGGACCCTCTAAAATTATGGTGCTCTCTCGTGCTTAATATTGCCGTCCCCGCTTAATCGGGTAACGGATAAACGAATACCCCGCTTATACGAATAAAATCGTCCGGAACCAAACATTTCCCCATAGACGCAATGTCAAATATCGCCGCTTAATCGAATAATTTCCATGGATAATAGAATAATATTTGTCAGCTTTTGCAAAATTTTTGCTAAGATAGGTGAATGTCAAACAAAATAAAAAAGTTTCCACAAGACCTTGAGCAAGTAAACTACTTGTGTTTTCAGAAAATAAAAGTAAAAGGCGGAAAAAAAAATTTTTTGCAACACAACTTGTAAGTTACTTTTTGTAAATGATTTTCATATGACCGTACAATATTTATACTCAATTACTATACTGTTTTGTTGCTTACTTTGCTTATTTCAAAATCTTTTTACCAATAACATTAATTATTTCTTTTATCTAGCAATTTCTTTGTTATTATTACGTTTTGAGACAAAAGCTGTTATAATGGAAATGTAAAAAAATGTTCCCCGCTTAATCAAATACCCCGCGTAATCGAATAAAATTTCTTGGAACTGACAGTATTCGTTTAAGCGGAGCCGACAGTAGTTTAACTAAAGTAAGACCTAAGTAACTATAAGTAAGATAAAGGCGAACAACAGCAAGTATTGAATTCGAGACTAAATAAATAACAAAAGATAGAACATATGAGTCACACACATTTATCTCAAGCAATATGTTACAGAAACGGGAGAACCATGATTTTTGCCGTTTTGATGCAGGATATATCAAGGGGCTGAATTTGGATCATTTTGGCACCCCCCTACACTTCGCGTTTGTTAGAAATTTTAAAAGTTCAAGGTTTATAATCACATTAAAAAATGTTAAAGGTTTCCAAGCACTTATAAATGAAAATTGTTCTCTCAAGTACTTTTCATTTTCTTTTAAGTATGAATCTTGCATTTTTTTCAGCATTTTGGTCCCACCAACCAAGTGGAGGCCTTAAGCTATGACTTGTTAAATTACAGGTTAGTAAAGTCACCTGCATATACGGACGAAATTCTAAACTTTATACTTCTAAAATAATAGTAAGAAAGCTAGAAATAAAGCACAGTTCAACAACCTTTTCGTGTAAAATTATGCTAAGTAAATAGTTGATACATACACTGCTCGACATTGAAAATGCAACACCAAGGAGTGGTCAGAAATTCATGCAAATTTTACCGTAGACGCACGTCACTGAGTTATGCAAATGATATGAAATGCGCAGCTCTCCGACGCAAGTGAAGTAAGGTATAAGAGAATGAAGTTGAAAAGTGGGCTATGTTCATGTTGGTTTTTCTGCCAGACTAATTATCGGAGAAATTTGGTTTTTGTCTCGAAGGATACGTGTGATAGGAGGAAATGCCACGCCGTCCTCAACGAAGACACTTCCAGCATATAGACGACTTTACAAGGGGTATGGTGATCGGACTGAGAAGGAGAGGTTGGTCCATACGTCAAATTGCAACTGATACCCACATGGATGCAAGCACTGTGCATCGGCTGTGTCAGAGATGGTTGGAATGAGGAAGTGTAGCCACATTGATTGGTGCAGGTGCAGCCAGAGTGACGTCAGACTGCTTGGATCGACGGATTCACCGACAAGCTGTGGCGGACCCGCAAGTCACTTGTACGTCGATTCTGCAGCACGTGCAAGGTACCCTGGATGTTTCTGTGTCGACCAGAACCATTTCCCGTCGACTGGTTGCACGTGGCCTGCAATCACGCCGCCCGCTAAGAAGACTGCCATTGACCTCACAGCACAGACTCCAACGTTTGGAATGGTGCCGGACCAGAGCGAAGTGGATGGCAGAATGGCAAACCGTAGTGTTCTCAGATGAATCCCGCTTCTGTTTGTCCAGCGATAGTCATCGCATACGTGTGTGGCGTCGACGTGGAGAAAGATCGAATCCGGCAGTAACTGTGGAACGCCTCACAGCGCGACAACGTGGCATAATGGTTTGGGGCGCTATTGCATACAATTCCGTATCACCTCTAGTTCGTATTCGGGGCACTATGACGGCCCAACGATATGTAGATAATGTACTGCGGCCGGTGGCAATCCCCTACCTTCAGGGTCTGCCAAATGCAATTTTTCAACAGGATAACGCCCGGCCTCACAGTGTTCGAATCAGCCAACATGCTCTACGAGGTGTACAGATGCTTTCCTGGCCACCATACTCTCCTGACTTGTCACCAATCGAACATGTGTGGGACGTGATTGGACGCCGTTTGCAGAACCTGCCACTGCCTCGTTCAGAGGACGAACTGTGGCAAATGGTTGAAAGGGAATGGAGTGCCATCCCTCAGGACACCATCCGCAGGCTTATTGACTCCATGCCTAGACGTGTTTCTTCGTGCATCGCTGTCCGCGGTGGTCCTACTTCTTACTGAGCCGACGCCGTCCTCGCTCTAAATTTTGCTTATTTATTTTGAAATAAATATCACTTATTGATCCATACTGTCTCTGTCTTCTTACCAAATTTTATTAATTTCTGACCACTCCTTCTTGGTGTTGCATTTTCAATGTCGAGCAGTGTATTTATTTTTCTTTTTTGCTTTTCATGTGTTTTATTCATTATACAAGTATTCCTAATACAAATTAAAAGAGACGTTAGATTTCAAAAAAAAAAACAATGTTGTCTCCACAATCTAGGAATCGTCAGGCAAAATTTACCGACTATGGACATTGAGGTCACAATGACATCCCATCAACTCTTCGCTATAGATATTAAATGAAAAAATATCATTATATTTCCTATATTCAGATTAAACAAAAAAATCCACGTTGTACACGAAAAAAACTTAATGTACAGTCCGTGGAAGTAAAAAAAAAACATCTCATGCAACTTAAAAGCTAAAATCTTTTACAAGTATACCGTATTATTAGTGCTAGAACTATATAACCTGATCATTAGCAATTTCTCTTTAGTAGCACACAGAAAACGGAAAGAATTTGTAAAATGAATCTTTGAAGAACTGAATCTTCAGATGAAACAGTAATAAGTGGTTAACTCGCTAATCATAGCAATCTGCTAACCAGAGCATTTTTTAAGGATATTTCACTGGGAACATGGGGCGGTTGTCTGTCATTAAATGTGTCTGGGGGGGGGGGAGGAAAAACCCAAAATAGACATAAAATTTTACGAAAAAAAAACATTTATTTTTAATATTTTAAATAATATTTCAAAAAAAAAAAAAGGACTATTTTACCCAATATTTTTTAAAATTATATTCAATCTAAAAAGATAACAAAAATAAAACTTTTTTTTTCTTTTCTGGCGGGATAAGTTTGCACGCTAAAAGAATCCGAAGCTTGTTTTTAATGGGAAGGAGTCACCTCACCTCTTTCTGTTTACCAACTTCAATGAGCAGAAAAAAGGAACAGGTTTTGTTGGAGGCTGTTGGAGAAGCGGTGGAGGCTTTTAGGAAGGGGAAAAAAGGGAAAGAAAGAATTCCGTTTACGAAAACTAGGAGTGACCAAATGTTGGATTTTACAATGTCGCCCTGTGACTCTGTTTCGCATTTTCTAGGCGACAAATTTTCTTCACTAGGCGACATTACCGTCGCTTAGTCCCTATGTTAAAAAATGCTCTTCTGCTAACAACACATGCGAAAGGCCGATCGAGCACGGGAAAAGGGTGGACTGGTGAAAGGCACTGGAAGCATCTTACTTGACACATCACACAAAATTCCCCAACTTATTTGATTTATGATAACTACATAGCATCTTCACGAGAATGCGGTTTTTTTGCTAATATGGATTCTCTCAACTGAGTTTTCAATTTTAAGCGTAAGAAAATATGTTTTAGTAATATTCGCATAACCGTTGCTTTTTGCCACTGTGAAATCTATTATCTTCTTTTAAGTTTAATCTAATAATGTCTGACATTTTTTTTCCAAAGATATTTTGTGTACTGGTTACAAATAGTGTTTAATGGACCAGGAAAAATAATTTAAGATATATCGTGCAAAAAATAAATTTTTTTATTAAAAAAAGAAAAATCTTCATTAAAAAGGGACGCTAGGCAGCAGAGGGTACATACTTTTTTTCCCAATTTTTTTTTTTCTGCCTGCAATATAATATTTAAAAAAAAACATTTAATAAGAAGAAATAAAAGCAGCAACTAACATAAACTGGGATTTGGTTAATAATTAAAAAAAAAACTTTTTGTTCCTGAGATTGAACGATTTAATCCTTGATAAAAATCATGATAAAATGGCTACAGAACAAACACACTTAACAACTGTTATGTGATAAAATTTGTTAATAATGAATTGAAACAATACCAAAGTTATTACTGAACACAATTATTTGGTTGAAATGTTCATTTTTGGAGAATTCAAACACACACTTTGGACCGTCCCTATAAAGGAACGCTAGGCATTAATGAGTTAAAGATCGAGAAATTATACATTCGCGCTAACAATATTCGCACCAATACGGTTTATTTGCCCGTATGGAATGTCTTCTGCGTTTTTAATGTTGCACCTTCAGAACAACACCTGCATGGGAAAAACTTTTTTCTGATATGTAATCGCTTATGTCTCTTTAAGTGTGCAGATTTACCAAATGCCATTGGACAAATGTCACAAGAAAATGGTTTTTCACTGCTGTGGATACTCATGTGCCCATTAAGGCCTGAGGAGTTATCAAATGACTTCAAGCAATATTCACATGAGTAGGGTCCTCCACCGGAGTGGACTACCTGATGCCTCTTTAAACTTGAAGAATGAGAAAATGACACGAAGCAAGTGTCACACGAAAACGGTTTTAGACCGGTGTGAGTGTTGTTGTGTTTCCTTAAGATTGAAGCCCGAGAAAATTTCTTGTCACAATGTTGACAAGAATACGGTTTTTCGCCGCTATGGATCCTTAAATGAGTCTTTAAACTTGACGCCCGAGTGAAAGTCTTTGCGCAAGTGTCACATGAAAGTGGTTTTTGGACTGCATGAACTCTCATATGCTTCTTTAGAGCTGAAGGGCAAGGAAATGAATGGGAGCAGTGTTCACATGAAAACGGCTTCAGTCTTGCGTGACTATTATGATGCTTCTTTAAGATTGAAGATCGAGAAAATTTCCTGTCGCAAATGTCGCACGAATACTGTTTTTCGCGAGCATGGATTAACTTATGTGTTTTTAAATTTGAAGCCTGGGAAAAAGTCTTCAAACAAATGTCACAAACAAATGGTTTTTCACTTGTGTGGATATTCATGTGCCTCTTAAGATCTGAAGGCTTATTAAATGCCTTTGAGTCACAATAATCGCATGAATACGGTTTTACTTCACTATGTATCCTCAAGTGGGTCTTTAAACTGGACGCCTGAGCAAATGTCTTTGCGCAAGTGTCACATGTAAATGGTTTTTCGCCAGCATGGGCCCTCTGGTGTACCTCTAAGACTGAAAAGTAGGAAAATGCTTTGAAACAATACTCACAGTGGTGAGGTTTATCGGCAGTTTGGACGCTCATTCCATTTTAGTTGCAAAACTACAAAAGATATTACTGAACAATAACTGCACTGAGTTTCATAGATATGAGTTTTCACACGCAGGTTTGAAACACACACACACAAAAAAAAAAGGGCTTTTGAAGAGGATTCACACAAAAAGGGCTTTCACTTGGAAACACGATTAATTGTTTTACAGAGCAAATGAGATTTGTCATAAGATAGTAACGTAGTTCCGTTTGTATTAGTAGCACTAAGCTATGAACGGAATATAGCTTTAGTGCTTTCCAAAACTGAGAGTACTTTAACGTCTGTAACAGTAACACTAAGTTATGAGGAGAAAAGAGCTTTCGTACTTACTAAAACGGTGAGTGCTTGAAAACGTTCTTAATAACGACAGTCTTTACTTTTTGTATGTTTAGCTGATAAATACAAAGTCCACAGAAGAGCACAATGAACAAGTTTGTTCCAAAACGAAACGTTCAAACTAATAGATCTTCCCTCGGCGAACTTAAGCTTCTGCTTCACAAGCTGAACTCACGCAAGGCTTGAAGTGATCACTGACAAATTTACGAAAAGAGACCAGAGGAACCCTGTCTTGTTGTTTGCACTGGGGTCTTATGTTTTTTGATACATGAATTATTTTTTCAGTATTCCTGTCTTGAGCTCGTAAATGTAAGACAACTTCAGTTGCGTTGCATTCATTCAAAAATGTCCATCAATGCCCTTAGACGAATACAAATGAAGCGGCATGCAGTTGAATGTCGCTTATCACACTAGTTAGGATCCGACACCTTGCAGTCCAGGGAACTCCTAAAGAAAATAATTAAATATAGTTTATAAAAACTAAAAAATACGCTTTTAGAGTTAATCAAACAAACTTAAGTTGCAGGGTAGTATTAAGTATACTATACTTAATACTGTCATTAATACTAAAGGTTAAACTATATTTCATGATACTCTTAGGGCCGAATTCAAGTGAAACACCATTGCAATCGATTCGAGGCGATCGCAATTGCAGTCGCTACTGGAAGTCGAATTACGACAGAATAGCAGCTCGTAGCGATTGTAACGTTTCACTTGAATTCAAATTTGGGAATTTGCGATTGCATTGGTGAGTTGCGATCGCCGTGTTTCACTTGAATCCCGGCCTAGCTGATTTTCAAAACTATTGAATATCCGCTAAGTTTACATGCACTTAAAATACATCAACATGTAATATAGTTCAGACTTTTGTATTAATAATAGTATCAAATATATAACTTTTATATTTGTAAAGAACGTGAATTTTTTCTTCTATTCAAAGTTACGTACACACAAATAACTGAAACACTTGTAATACATCAACATGTAGTATAGTTTAGCCTTTAGTAATAATAATAGTATTAAATATATTACTTTTATATCTGCAAAGAACGTGAATTTTATCTTTTATTCAGAGTTACATACAAACATACAAACATACATACATATCCACATGTGAGACTGATAAAGGCGTATTTAAAAAGTTCATTAAGGGACATCTGGAAGTGTATGGGGTGCATTAACAGGGTTACTACAAATGATTCTCCCATTTTCGAAACGCTAAACAGTGGACTCAGGTTAGTTGAGTTAGTGGTCAATGGAATCAATCGCTTTAGCGGATAAAATCGTCAAAAGCAGAACAACTTTCAGTTTCGTTGAATTAGCAGCTTTAATGAATCAAGCCTGCTAAATACTAAATGCCTACTGCATTTGCCTCAATACAAGAGACAGTTGTTCCACCTTGAGCGCCACCTTGCGGCAATCCGATGATGCCGTTGTTGTGGTAATAAATACAAACAACATTCGAATTAAAATTTTTGATTGGTTAAATTTTAAGTTTAAATTTAGAAATAAACCAATCGTTGATTTCTCTTGTCTCGGAGAACTCCGATAAATGGCAGTGCGTAGTGAACCAGGGGAGAAATTTTGCTCTGTGTTAAAAATCAGAACACAGTAGGGATTTAGTATTCAGGAGGCGTTGATCAAAACTGCTTACAGCTCGAATTTATCAAAATTCTAGGTATCAAACTGTTGAACACGTTGACCAAATATCCAAAACTGTAGCCCGGGTGTAACAAAGTTGCCCCGGGAATTTTTTTTAAATTGAAATCCTATAAACGTGATTATAGGCCATCTTTTTTTTCTTTCTCTTCAACAACCGTCCATGTTTCCCTATTGAAACTGCGGAAACGAGCCAATAGTCACCTACAGGGTGCCACATGGAGTCAAATGGCACTTTCAAATTTACTGTGGGGAGTCAAGTGGGGGTGCCGCTGGAGCTGCAACGTTTCACCTTAACCCTTCACTGCACGGTGTGCCAGATCTGGCACATACCAAATAAACCCTCATATATTCCAATGACTTTTTAAATGCAGTTAAACTGAGTTTTACGCCCCTTGTGGAACATTGCTATAACAGTTTAGTGTGATGTTTATGCACTAGTTAGTTGCACTAGTCTAGGTATTACAGTTCTTGCTTTTGAAAAAAAGATTCTGCATTTCCGTTAGAAGTGTGTTTAGTCATTATTTCCTTTTTTTCTAAAAATGTTTTAATACACTTAGTGGCAAATTTGTATGTACCACTTATGGCACAAAACACATTGTAGATTATTACACTTATCGGTATACAAAGCATATGCTATGTGCTTTGTGCCATATGTAGAACAAAAAATTAAAACATCATTTTTGGTGCACATTTTTAAGATAAATTTTTTTCTTCATTTGTCCTGAACTCAGAGTTATTAAAAGGTAGCATATGACTTTTTTCATGAAAATATAAAAAATAGTGCAGTGAAGGGTTAAAGGACAGTGTACGTTATGCTCGTTTCCTGCAGCAAAAAAGAAAATTACTGCTCTTATTTCTTTTCTAATAGACCACGAGCATTTTCTTTTCGGATAATATTTTTTTTTTCCTTAACGTCAATACTATTAACTGCACCTTTTTCTGGTTCTTTCTT
The DNA here is from genome assembly GCA_038373865.1 of Uloborus plumipes. Taxonomy (NCBI): domain Eukaryota; kingdom Metazoa; phylum Arthropoda; class Arachnida; order Araneae; family Uloboridae; genus Uloborus; species Uloborus plumipes. The sequence goes on along the minus strand of JAXGGA010001517.1, from coordinate 34,928 downwards.
CTGTTTATTTATTTATCTACATTATTTTCTTTTTTTTTCTTTAATTTTTATGTTTTATTATTTATATATACATATATTTTCCTTTTACATTTTAGTTTTTGCTATTTTTTATTTTATTTATTTATTCCTTTAGTTACTTTTATTTTAATTTTTTATCTATTTTTCCCATTACCTTTATGTGAATATTTTACTTATATTTTTATTTTTATTTATTATTAACCAAAATTATTTTTCTTGTGTCGTATATACTAAGGCCCCTATGTATACGAGCCGGCGCATCAAGATTAAATTTCACCACTTTGGATCCAGTGCGTGTTTGTGTGTTTGAGTGGTTGTCTTTTCTGGCCAGTAATCGCGTTTTGGTAATTTTTCACTGTGAGCAATTATTAGCGGCACGTGGATTTGACAAAGCTTCGCAATGTGCCAAAACTTTTTTCTGGTAGCCCTACTCCGCAACAATGAAAATTTGAAAGTAAAAGTTAAGGAATTGGATCCAAAGTGGTGAAACTTAATCTTGATGCGTCGGCCTGTCTATATAGCGGCTCTAGTATATACCAAATTGAATGTTTACCCATGTGGGTTGTTTTGTATATTTTCACATACGTCATCCCGTAATTTGTTAAATTTAACATTGTTGAATATGTACAAAGGGATGGCGTATTTTTGAAAAAAAAAGTGTACATTATGCTGCATAATTTGTCTGTTGGAAGATTTCATATCCTTTTTCCCACCTCAACGAAATAAAAAGAGGAATAAAAAGAAAATATTATGTTCAGCAATTATATAAATGTGCCTTTATCAGTAAATTGAAAGCAAAAGAGAGAGAGAGATGCAGTTAAATCTTCCAGTCAAATTTTTATCTAAAAATCAGTTTATTATAACGCCAATTTTCATTTCAATAAAAATATGCTTTAATGAATGTTTGAAATTGTAGCAAATTTGAGCAGGAACAAAATTATCATTGAAAATTAACTGTCAGTAAAATTTTAAAATCAATGCTTTTTAAAAAGAATATTTGAGGTCACATTGTCAAATTGTAAATATCATATTCTATTAAATAAATGTCTTTGAATATGAAATATCCTTTTGGTGTGTAATATTCCAATTAATAGGTAATTTCAAAAAATCAATCTAAAATCATTAAGTATCTCATCTTTTTTAATGCGCTTTTATTAGTTTCAGACGTGGGTATGTATGTACGTAGCTCTGAATAAAAGAGAAAATTCACGTTCTTTAAATGTAATATTTAACACTATTATTAATGCTAAAGGCTAAACTATATTATTACATGTTGATGTATTATAAGTGTTTCAGTTGTTTGTATGTAACTCTGAATAAAAGATAAAATTCACGTTCTTCATAAATATAAAAGTAATATATTTAATACTATTATTAATACTGAAGGCTAAACTATATTACATGTTGATGTATTACAAGTGTTTCAGTTGTTTGCATGTAACTTTGAATAAAAGATAAAATTCACGTTCTTTGCAAATATAAAAGCAAAATAATTATTAATACTAAAGGCTAAACTCGATTACGTGTTGATGTATTATAAGTTTATGTAAACTGAGAGAGAGAGCGGATATTAAATAGTTTTGAAAATTAGGGGGAAATCAGTTAGGCAGGAATTCAAGTGAAACACCATTGCAATCGCTTCGAATTGCAATCGCTACTGGAAGTGAATTACATTATCATCAACTTAACTTGGCACTGACGTCACTACGGGTGGAGCCAATAAGAGCTCACAAGCAGTCAGCGATCTCCTCTTATTCGCCAAGTAGGCTGTGACGTTTTATCTAGCTCGTTTTTCATAGGCAAACGTCACGCTGCCGTCACGATGTTTTTATCAAGAAACGTTCTAATGTAATTCATTTCCAGTAGCGATTGTAATTTGCGATCGCCTGTTTCACTTGAATTCCTGCCTTAGAGTATCGTGAAATATTTTTTAAAAGCGTATTTTTCAGTGTTTTTTAAACTATAATTTAAATTATTTTTAGTTGTCTTTCTGAAAGTCTAGGCTTTGCAGGGATAATAGTAAACATTAAGAAGTATAAAGCGATTGTGTGCATGTACGCTTTCTGTGCTTTAAATTTGTTACAGATTGCACCCAACTCCTTCTCGCACAAAAGAGAGAGAGAGAAAGAGAGAGAGAGAAAACAAGCATCAAATAAGAAAATGAAGTACAAAAGCACAAGGATAGTTAAAAAAGTAAAAATAAATAAGTTAAATAATTTATCGAAAATTTCCCTGCCCTTAGAAATTTCATGCCCAGGGCACGAGCCCCGTTTTCCCGTGCGGTAAATAGGGCCTGGTTATGACCAAAAAAATGGGTTGACAAATTAGTTATTATTCATAATGGCTACAGACATTGAATTAGCTTTGAAAGAAAAAAAAACCGGACACAAAATTACAAAAATATCAGGACAAAAATCAGGATTAAAAAAAATACTTTTTTAAAGAGCGGTGTACACATGAACCGATACATATATAATATTAGACTCATTATCTCCATTCATAAAGACGAAAGGTGCATCATCAGATGTTGCAATCAAGTTTATGGGTGCGATTTCTTTTTTTTTTTTTGGTACTGGAAACATTGATATAGAAAAGACTGGTTCCATTTTTAGTTTCAAGTCCCTACAAGTTCATTTTAAGCTAAAAGTCCCCCCCCCCCCTCTTCCTACGCAATTAATAAATTGAAATAAAACGTTTTCTTCAGTTCTACCAGATAAGCCCAAATTTTTTTTATTATTGACTAATATATAGTAACATCAACGCTCAATCATTAAAAAAGCAAAAGAATATGAAAACATCCAAAACAGTACAAGACTTCATTACTAAATATAAATAAAATATCTATCTGAAATATAAAACATAACTAAGAATGTTTAACTTATTTCAGTACGCAATTTTAAATTACATGCGAAGGACTTTGATGCAGAAAGATTTTTGCTTAGCAGGCAAAAATTTGTATGAAACTGAAAAATGTCCCTTTTCATTCCTTTCTACAACAGTATAATATTTATTGCAAACTGGCCAAGGTAATTTTATATTATCATCTTCTAATAACATTAATTGTAGCTTCCATATTTGGTGAAAATAGGAGCAATAACCCCATGAAGTCAAAAATGTTCATCCACAGATCATTCTCGGCTTCCAGAAAACACAAAAGTGTTAATAAACTGGCATTCATCGATTATTCATTAAAATTTCTTTCTAAGCCACGTCCCATTCAATAGTTCAGATGACTCAACTGTTTCAAAATGAACAACTTGGAAATTTGTTATGAAAATTCGTATTCATAAAGAAACAATAATCATTTTTGTATTACAACTTTAAAATATTATTTTTAATTTTTGGCAGTTATTTTTCACTTTCAGGAAAAGGTAGAAAATTTTCACCTCAAAAAAACAAAAAAAGGCAAAGTGAAAAATGCAATATTTTCGTAATGAAATATTTTCTATTTGATGAGTAAGGGCCCTGCTCCACATCAGCGAAAAACGCGACCGAAACCGAAGGCAGAAACCGAAAATCCGGGTACTTTCCATAGGAACACCATTTAATCCATTTTACGTTTCTGCTTTTTTTTCTGCTTTACTTCAATATGGAGCAGGGCATAGGCGTAGCGTGACCAAAAGTTTTGGGGGGGCACAGGTCTGAGAATTTTTGGAGTGTAGGCGGAGCAATTGCTCCGCCTACACTCCAAAAAGATTTTGCGCCCCCCCTTTTCCCCCTTAGATTATTCGTTGGAGGAAAATTCGTTCTTACTTTTCCAATGAATTGCACACACCATTAATCCATTTTTTTCCCTCAGTAACCAGGGCGGATTTAGATTCAACTAGGCCCGTAGCCCCGTTACGTCCCCCCATCAAGCCCCTTTTGTTTTTAAGAAAATTGGGGTAGCAAAACCGACCATTTGTTTACTTAGTGTGTCTTTTTCGCGGAACCCCCCCCCCCCCATATGCCTTTTCTCTCTTTTTGATGCCCTCGCTGTCTTTTTCTTTTTTTTTTTAATTGACCTAGTAGTGGGATGGGTATCAGAAGAATGATGCAATTACCCCTTTTTTAAGTGGAGTGTAGAGTAGAATATTCCCAATATCACGGGGGCCGGGGGATTCTCCCCCGGGAGAAATTAAAAAAAATAGATACAAAATTCAGCATTTTGAGGCCTTATATGAAGTAATTGAGATGACAAAAATATGAGAAAAAAGAGGCAAACAAACACCCTTTAATAGTTAACCGTTCGATCTAAATAAGATCGGTTTGCGTTTTGACAAATCGTTGTCGATAATCGATTAGTAATTGAAGCATGAGAGAGGAGGGAGAGGAGAATAAAATACTACACATGAAAAATTTCTGAAATGAGGCATTTCATAAAGTTATTTTTATACTAACAATCCCATGTGATCTAGCGGTTAAGAACACTACATTTGACCCTAGTGACCAAGCTCGATATCCAATATGGGAAGAAATGAAGAAATATATCACTTACTCAAAAAAAAAAGAGAGACACAGGGGAAAAAATTGTCATTCAAAACGCACTCATTAAAATTATAAAAACACAATTAAAGCAAAATAATAGTAAACAATTATATAATTTAAATTTTTTGCTTTTAAAAAAAGAATACAGCAATATATCAGTTAAAATAATTATATGTATTACATTTTTGCAAATTATCAGCTAGGAAAATTGTCATATTACAATGATACAACTTGAAAAGATTCGAAAATGAGTTCTGATAAAAAAAAAAAAAAAACAATCTGTACCGAAAACGATTATAAATATAAGCCTAAATATTCTTACTTGCCATAGTATTTAAGTAAGAAGTTTATAAATCAATTTGAGACAAGACTTATGCATTCAGATTATCTACTTCTACACAAATTACGTAATGCAAAGTAGTTTTTAGACAAGAATAAATGGTGTATTTTGTTGCATTATGCACTGTAAGACTTTTCTTGTTACTTTCATGCATTTAGCACTTAATTTTTTTCTGGTATGATTATGAATGACAAATGCTTGAAAGGAACAAATAAAAAATTTAAATTTTTGATTTGTGAAGAAAGATAATTAAATTCTATACAGAAATCCCATAGTTGAATAAATTGTTTTTTTTTTTTTCATTGCATTACATGGCAGTGAGATAAAAGAAAGGGATCATACATCTTTTTTTCATCTCTCTCTCTCTCTTCTTCCTCTCCCTCTTACAATGAGCCAGATTTCGTGAAAATAATATTTTCAAATTAAAATTATTTTTTAGCATAGTTAGTAGTTACATCGAACTAAAAAAATATGCCTTGAAAAGAAGCAAACAAAATAGTATGATTTTATGCTTTTATAATTCTCTAAATTATTATTTTAGTAATGCCACACACTTGGAGGAGGTCACAATAAAATGTGACCCCCAGAAATTGGACGGGGGAGGGGGCAAAACATCCCCAGAGGCCTTACATTAAACAATACTAGCAATCCTAAGGACTGTTTTAGGCAAAAGAAAAAATCTTTCAGACAATAGTTTTGGCTCATAAATGGAAATAATCTTTCTGATGATTTTCGTCCCCCAATTTCGGGAAAAATTTGGTGCCAAACACTGAAAATTTCGACGAAGAATCGGAATTCTTCCGTGCCCCCCCCCCTTCACCCACATACATGTGGGTAATAATTCAAAGATAAAATAAAGGAAAATAACTGCAAATGATATTCCGACGATTAATTTCCTTCTGATTTCATAAAATTTCAGGTTCTAAAGAACAAGTGCCCAACAAGTTGGGGGGCACGTGCCCCCCTGTGCCCCCCCCCGACGCTACGCTTATGGAGCAGGGCCCTTACAGTAACTTTCATCAAATTAATGCGTAAATAAACGAATTAATTAAATATTTAAAGGGAAAAAAAACAAATAAGTAAGTAAACAAATGAATGAAATAATTATTTCATTCATTTGTTCATGAGAAAATGAAATGAGGGAATAAATAAAATGAAGAATGAATAACAAAATAAGTGAATGAATGAATAAATGAATAATAAGTAAAAGAACATGGAAGTAAATCAATAAATGAAGAAATACGTACGTGATTTAGTGAATGCATAAGGAAACGAAATGATCTGTTTCACTTTGCCCCATCCACTTGTCAAATTTAAACATTTAAAATAAAAACATGCCAAATATAAACTAAATAAGGACTGCACTGGACATCAGTAGATCTCAATCAATAGTTAAAATTGTAAGTACAAAAACTTTATCATTTTATAATAACAAGAAATATTTTTGAAAATCACGAATATTACAATTAAGGTATCAAACTTTGAAAATTACTTGTGTAATTTTTTTCGTTGATCTTTGGAGAGATTTATTTTTTGACAGGAATCAACTATACGTTCAGGAACTAAGTAAAATTATTACTAGATAGGTGGCGCTGCAAACTGTGAAAATAATTCACCATTTCGATTTGACCCGTTATTTTGAACCACATTCCCCTACATTTAGAAAAATAGAACTTTTTTTTAAAACAAAGTATTTTAAAAAAACAGACTATAATAAAATACAACAATTGATCTTCTTTTGAAAGTACGATAGCAGTCTTTATACATTAGCATTTCTGTATAAAGTCATAACTTTAACAGTCAGTCTTATAACCTGTTACTAACTTGTGGATGCAATTAAACAACTAATGTCCAAAGTTACGAAACAAAGTTGTCTGGCCAAATCGACGTTGCACATTTCTTTATTAATTAATTTATTTATTTACCAATTTTTCGTTCGAAAAATAGTAAAATCAGTGATTACTTATTTTGTATTTAATGAGGATGTATGAAGCTATTGCTAAACAATAACTAAAAATAACCTTTTTATAACGAAATGCTAAACACTAAATTAAAATTACATATTTTTAAAATTAAAGCATTACAATTTCTAAGTAAAATGTATACGTAGTTTGTCTAAAATGTCATCTAAATGTGGCGATTTCAGTTGGTACATTTAGAATTTCATAACATTTGTACTTTAAAATCTCAGAGATTTTTTTAAACAGTTTATATAGCATGTACCGTCACATTCATACTGAACAAACTTGGGGATAACTATTGGCAGTAAAATATTTTTAAATAAATCGTAATTATAAAATTAATTAACCTGTGCGTACTTTAAAAATATGATGTGCAGTGCATCTAATACTTAACTTAATACTATATTTAAATTACTGTTAAGTGCTACTACTTCGTAAAATCTACCCTAGCGGTAAAAGCGTTGACGCTGAAGTATTATTAGGGTCATTCCACGTGAAATCAACAAGCCTCAAAACTTGACCATCACCAATTTCAAAAAAAAAAAATCATAGGGTTGAATACGTCTATAAAGTGATACAAAAAAATGATTTTTAAAATTTTTTTCAGCTGTTAGTTTTTTGTGGGGGACCCCTAAAAAACTCGAAAAATGGCTAAAAGTCGAATTTTTGTACATACATAGATTAAATTTTCTCAGCTTCTATCGCAGCTAAAGTCTTTTGTTATATGTCATTTTAAAGCTCTTTAAACAAGCTTTCATATAATATGTGACTTGATAAGGTTTCGTGATGTTAATATTTCAAGGTCACCGAAAGCATTATTTGACCTTGAATATCTCAAAAAGTGTATTTTTTAAAAATCTGAAAAAAAAATATATATTATTTCCTAATATAGTGCATAGGTGGTAAAAATTTCAGAGTGGGACAGCAATGGGATGTGGGTGAAAAGGGACACAGACTTTTTACACTCTTACCACTTTATTGCAATACCTATGGCTCTTAAAGATCTATAATACAGAAATATTGCAAACTGTGAAATGCTAGTTATAAGTGACGGATGACATATTCCACTTCTTATTTGGGAGGTTATAAATCATTCTTGTAGCGTTTCTCCTAGGGTCCACTTTCAAAATAATAGCACTTATAGGCACATTGAAAACATTTTCAAAGTCAGGATAGTAGAAAGAACTTGAGGGTCTATGAGGATGCAACAGCTTGATTTTTACATTTTGATTTTCTTCAGCTGTAACTAAGAAGCACCCTATCCACCAATATCCATTATGCCTGCAGGTCAAGAATCCAACCATTTCTGAGCAATCAAGATCGTTCTTGACAGTTGTAGTACGCTCAATGCGTATAGTGTTGGAAAATGAATATGCTATCACTTGCATCTGATTCCTATTTAAATTTATTCCTATTTTTATTTATTCCTATCCGCATGAAACAACGAAGACTCTGAGTGCTTGGTATTATTCTTGCTGTCATTTTTTTCTGGATTTCAAAGCCTCTTCTTCCTGTTTATAATCTACAATTGTGCAATATTGAAAATTTATTGGTTTGATATGCTCATTTGCCCAATCAAACAACTGTCGTGGTGTCATGATTTGATTGTCATAAATCATTTTTGCAGACTGGCTCTAGCAAAATGAGACAGCATGAAATTTATAAAGCACTTCTGGAAAAGGTGAACTGCTATTGCGCCATGAGTGAGGCAGTCTGAAATTATAACAAGATATATATTCATAAATTTTCTTATTGTTGAATCTTGAAAATGAATAATGCCACCAAACCAAAATTCATCTATTACTTCTGTGATGGAGCTGCCTCACAGTACAGAAAGAGACTGAATTTCCTTAAAATGAGTTATCATGAATCAGATTTCGGGATTAAAGCAGAGAGGCATTTTTTTGCCACATCCCATGGTGTGCCTTATAAATTTTTGCTAGAGCCAGTCTGCAAAAATGATTTACAACAATCAAATCATGACACCACGACAGTTGTTTGATTGGGCAAATGAGCATATCAAACCAATAAATTTTCAATATTGCACAATTGTAGATTATAAACAGGAAGAAGAGGCTTTGAAATCCAGAAAAAAATGACAGCAAGAATAATACCAAGCACTCAGAGTCTTCGTTGTTTCATGCGGATAGGAATAAATAAAAATAGGAATAAATTTAAATAGGAATCAGATGCAAGTGATAGCATATTCATTTTCCAACACTATACGCATTGAGCGTACTACAACTGTCAAGAACGATCTTGATTGCTCAGAAATGGTTGGATTCTTGACCTGCAGGCATAATGGATATTGGTGGATAGGGTGCTTCTTAGTTACAGCTGAAGAAAATCAAAATGTAAAAATCAAGCTGTTGCATCCTCATAGACCCTCAAGTTCTTTCTACTATCCTGACTTTGAAAATGTTTTCAATGTGCCTATAAGTGCTATTATTTTGAAAGTGGACCCTAGGAGAAACGCTACAAGAATGATTTATAACCTCCCAAATAAGAAGTGGAATATGTCATCCGTCACTTATAACTAGCATTTCACAGTTTGCAATATTTCTGTATTATAGATCTTTAAGAGCCATAGGTATTGCAATAAAGTGGTAAGAGTGTAAAAAGTCTCTGTCCCTTTTCATCCAGATCCCATGGCTGTCCCATTCTGAAATTTTTACCACATATACACTATATTAGGAAGTAATATATATACTTTTTTCAGATTTTTAAAAATAGCACTTTTTGAGATATTCAAGGTCAAATAATGCTTTCGGTGACCTTGAAATATTAACATCACGAAACCTTATAAAGTCACATATCATATGAAAGCTTGTTTAAAGAGGTTTAAACTGACATATAAAAAAAGACTTTAGTTGCGATAAAAGCTGAGAAAATTGAATCTTTGTATGTACCAAAATTCGACTTTTTGCCATTTTTCGAGTTTTTTAGGGGGTTCCCCACAAAACACTAACAGCTGAAAAAAATTTTAAAAATCATTTTTTTGTATCACTTAATAGACCTATTCAACCATATGATTTTTTTGAAATTGGTGATAGTCAAGTTTTGAGGCTTGTTGATTTCACCTGGAATGACCCTATACCACTTCTAGTTAGTAATTGTCGCCAAAACGAAGTTGTGATGCAAAATTAGTGTCCGAAGCACATCCTTGTAAATTAAAAAGAAAGTGCATGTATTTATTATTAAACAAGAAGTTCTGTCAAGAACTAAACGAGCCTACTTTCCCGTACATCGACATCGGCATTCTAGCATCTGATAAATATTCTCTTGATTATCTGCGACTGAAAATTATGTCAAACATACCGTTTAACACTTAAAGCTGATTTCTAAAAGCAAAATATACCCCTCTCATCAGATGAAATAGACACGTAAAAAGTAAATAAACGAATAAATAAAGTTTTGTCGCACCGTTTAAAGAATGTAACTGTTGTAGTTCTTCCGTAGAAAAATTCCTCAATCGTTTTCAAAAAAAAAAAAATAAATAATAATTAAAAGTACAAAGAATATCAAAACACATTTTATCAAAGAAAAAAAAAACTCGTTCGTTACTAAAATGTCTCGAATTTCATTTTTAATCCGTTGCCAGTTGTTAAATATAAATAAAGAATAAAATGCTCTCGTGAATGAAAAATTTTTGTTACAAAAAAATCGTCTGCCAAAAAAAAAAAATAATAATAATAATAATAATAATAAAATAAAACAAATAAATAAATAAACAAAAAATCGTCTGCACAGTCAGTCATTTTTTCTGAGCCTGCATTTCCGCCATGTTTGCGGAGTCGGAGTCGGAATCAGAGTCCTCACAGAAGATTATTCAGAAAAGTACTTTACATACATTATTCAACAAAACCAATTTCTTAGAAAGTTAGTTTGAAGGAAATCCGCCTTTAAATTCAGGATCAACATTCAACTTAAATTTCCCGTAGGCGCTATTGTTAAGTTTTTTTCTGAACGGTTCAACATTGAACGAAAAATGGTTCAAATCAAAAAGCGAAATATTGGAATGAGCCTCTCCGAGATCTTTCGAACAAAAAAAGTTTATTCAATTCGGACGGTTCACTTAAAAGTTATTAGGTGGGAAAGGTTGCTTGAACGGTTCAATGTTGAACGAAAAAATGTTCAAATTGAAAATTTAAATACGGTAATGAAGTATCCTTGCTGAGATCCTTCGAACAAAAAAAAAGTTTGTTTAAATCGGACTGTTCACTCAAAAGTTATTAGGGGTGACAGCTTGTTTGAACGGTTCAATGTTGAACGAAAAATTGTTCAAATCGAAAATGTAAATACGGGAATGAAGTATCCTTGATAAGATCTTTCGAACAAAGAAAAGTTTGTTCAAATCGGACTATTTACTAAAAAGTTAGTATCGCGGGACAGGTTGTTTGAACGGTTCAAAGTTGCACCAAAAATTGTTCAAATCGAAAAAATATGAGCTGTACTCGCCGAGATCTTTCCAACAAAAAAAAGTTTGTTCAAATCGGAATGTTCATTCAAAAGTTATTAGGGGGGGGGGGGACAGACAGACCGACAGACGACCACACAATTCCCCATCTCAATACCCTACTTTCCAATTTTTAATTTTTCGATATTTATTTTACTTTTTTATTTCTTTTTGACTTTTTTTTGGACTTGGCGATATTTTTTAGATGCATTAAGCCACTTTTAATGCTTTTTTCGTCTTTCTTTTATTTTTAACGGGAAAGTAGGCTAAAAAGGCATTGCTTTTTGTTTTAACAAACAGTCGAATCATTTGCATGCATTATAATTCTGTAACGTAACGGCACAAAATAAACAATGCGTAAAAACTGAGGTTTGCTTACATTTGCGTCGCTTCCATTAGTTGGAACACACAAAAAAACCTCGAAGTGATATTCCTCACTCATTTGCATACACAGACCGACATTTTATTGTCGTATTTTTCATTCCAACACCGCTTTTAAACCAAGATGTTTCACAATTGTAATCAGTGGATATTTTCTCGCTCACTTGGGCTGCTTTTTCAATGTTAAATTATTCTGTCGTAGAATGAAACGATATGATTGATTGTCCCGTGTGTCCTACACAAACACACGAAGTGCATGTCCAACGACAGAACTATGTACTGACTGATCTGAGGTAAAACCTTCCGCGCATTTACGCATGCGTCAGGTCTTCTCTGATCTTACCAAAATAGGGATGTCCGGTAAGATGACAATAAGGGGAAGAATAATAAAAAGTTATTTGAGCCGTAATCAAACAACGTGGACGATGCTAATTTCAAAAACATAGTTTAGTTGAATTGGTCAAAAGAATACAGCAAACGCAAATTTTAAATTAAAAACTACGGAAATTTATCACCCGCAACCCATCTACTCTTTTTTTTTTTTTTTAAGTGGAAATTTTCGCGAGTGCTCGGCGCAGTTGGCAAGGACGTACAGTATTTCAAACATTTTGATAATAATAACGGAAAAATGCGAAGAGAAATTTTTTTACAAATTTCATTTCATTTTTCTCAAATATATTCCACATGTAAAAGGTTAAATGGTCTGGGGAGAAAAAGGTACGAGAAAATTCAAACTTACGCGTTTTGATGAATTTGTAAAAATGATGACAGATGAAACATGCGCAGCGGATTCCTTCAGTTCGTCAGACAAAGCACAGAAATGAGCAGATTTCCAAGAACTCTCCAAGCGCACTTCTTCTGCAGCAATAGTCTCGTAACACCGGCGCCTAACAATTTGCGCGGTCTTCTGCGCCGGAATGGGCGGAGCGATGACGTCACTGGACCGGTCGTTGAAACTGCAAAGTGGACTCTTCCGATTTTCGCTTTGTTCACTTTTTTTCTCTCTCTCTGTTTCAAAAGAGAAAAAAAAGACTGCGGGGAGGAATCGTGCTTATGCCTTTAGAAAGTTTTGATACGTGAAGTTTATCTTTCTTTATAACTAATTTGTTGCGATTATTTGCTCAGAAAACTTTTGAAGGAACACTTATATTTTCGATTTTAATAATGAAATAAATAAATAAATTTTTTGATCCTGTTCCTGTAAAGCGTAACTTTTCTTATGCTTTTTTTTTTTCTTTTTGCTTTGTTTAAGGATGAACAACAAAATCGTGACGAAGCAGTACCGCGAGGAAAACGGACTGTACTATCTAACCTCGAAAGGCGGCAATCGAGAACGCTTCCATTTTAAAAAAAAGGAGTGATAGGTTAGGAGACGCACTTGCCGGTGCTCTCACTTTTTACTTCCTGGTTGAATGTTACTTTGCATTTAACCCCTGTTTTGGGAAAATCAGAAGAGACCTTGAGCATGAGCCAATGCGAGGAAGTTCGTACGATAAAATATTGGATAGTAGAGCACTTGAACTTGGCGCAATAATTCATGCTTCGAGCGAGATTGGATTAAATTTCACACGCAGCTCAACGACAAGTGGAAATTTTTATGAGCTACTGATTAGTTTTTGTTCCTTCGCAGGCGGTAAGGCGCGTTTACATGCGACATAATCCTTTTTAGCCCACTTTCCCGTTGAAAATAAAAGAGACGAAAAAAGTATTAAAAGAGGCTTAATGCATCTAAAAAATATCGCCAAGTCCAAAAAATATCGCCAAGTTCAAGAAATATCGCCAAGTCCAAAACAAAGTCAAAAAGAAAAAAAAAAAAGTAAAATGAAATTATTTCGAAAAATTAAGAATTTGAAAGTAGGGTATTGAGATGGGGAATTTGTGTGTCGTCGGTCGGTCGGTCTGTCTGTCTGTCCCCCCCCTAATAACTTTTGAATGAACATTCCGATTTGGACAAACTTTTTTTTGTTGGAAAGATCTCGGCGAGTACAGCTCATTCCCATATTTGATTTTTCGATTTGAACAATTTTTGGTTCAACTTTGAGCCGTTCAAACAACCTGTCCCGCGATATTAACTTTTTAGTTAACAGTCCGATTTGAACAAACTTTTTTTTGTTCGAAAGATCTTTTCAAGGATACTTCATTCCCGTATCTACATTTTCGATTTGAACAATTTTTCGTTCAACATTGAACCGTTCAAACAAGCTGTCACCCCTAATAACTTTTGAGTGAACAGTCCGATTTAAACAATTTTTTTTTGTTCGAAGCATCTCGGCAAGGATACTTTATTACCGTATTTAAGTTTTAAATTTTAACATTTTTGGTTCAACATTGAACCGTTCAAGCAACCTTTCCCCACCTAATAACTAAAAAGTGAACCGTCCGAATTGAACAAACTTTTTTTTGTTCGAAAGATCTTATCAAGAATACTTCATTCCCGTTTTTAAATTTTCGATTTGAACAATGGACGCATTTAGTGTGACGTCACAGGTTTCAACCGATTTCCAAACACCGTCTGCTACGGTGAATTCAGCATAACTGTCAACGCTAAAGTGCGGTAAGTAGCAATATTTATTGGTTCATTTCATCATTTAAAATGCTTCAGATTTGTTTTTTAATGTTTTGAAAGTGTTCTCAGACTATGTAAACGCACCAGTAATGCATGTTTGCTTCTTATTTTAGTCTGTAAACTGCAGAAATATTAGAAAATACATAGGCCTATAATGTCTTTTTAGCAGACGACGCGCCGTTACGTGATCAACATATATTCGTTTATTTTGTCATTTTTTGTTCTGATGTTGTGTTTTAAGTGTTTTGAAAGTATTTTCAGGACATATTTATGCACCATGAATGCATGTTTGCTTCTAATTTTCGTCTGTAAACTGCAGAAATATTAGAAAATACATAGGCCTATAATGTCCTGTTTGCAGACATCGAGTTGTTAGGTTATCAATATTTTATTCGTTTATTTCGTCATTTTATGTGCTGCTGTTGTATTCTTAATATTTTAAAAGCTTTTTCAGGATATGTATTTGCTCCATTAATGCAAGTTTGTTTTGTATATTCATCTATTAATAGCAGAAATATTAGAAAACATATAATGTCAGTGTATAGTTTTTCTTAGACCTGAGTATGTACAAATCGAGCTTCAATTATGCGTTTGTGATATTGTAATTTGAAAATATTATGAGAATGATCAATAGTTACATATATTTTTCTGGAGTAATCTAATTAACTTTCACTGGTATTGTTTTCAAGAGTTGATAATTCTATGCTGTTTAACTGAATTTTTTTGTATACAAATACATTGAGTACTGTGCTTGTCTGATTATTATAGCTGCATCACTTCATGTTGGTGTGTAGTTTTTCTTCGCCTGAGTATGTATATGAATCTCAAACTGAGCTTTAATTAAATGTTAACAATCTAACCCTTGCATTTGTGATATTATAACTAGAGTTAACATGATCTGGAGTTGACGTGAAAATCTAAGTATCAGTTATGTATCTGAACAAAATTGCCATTGATTAGCACTTATATTTTCATTCCTTCTTTTAAAAGTGCATCTTAAGTAACATGTAATGAATGTCTTTAGTATTTTTGAAGTAATCCATTCCTAGGAAATGCTCATTTGCTACCTTGTCATTTTATAAATATTGTATGAATGTTTAATGTTGTAATAAATGATATTATTAAGTTCTGTTGTTATGTTTTTATGTATTAAAAAAGCTAGAACAGCACCTATTGGTAAATTGCCTTTTCTTAGATTTGCTGCTAATTTGACATGTTCAAATAGTTACCCGTGTGATAAAAATCTTAAATTCATTGAATACAAATAACAAGAAGCATGCTTCAAGACAAGAAATATATATTTTGCAATTAAAAATAAATAAAATTCCATAAATGTTTTTAAAGTGTTACAACGTCTATGTGTGCGCACGCTTACAAACACAAGGGGGTAGCCGGTCGGTCGTTAAAAAAAGAAGTCGTGAAGTGAAAAAGGTTGGGAACCACTGGTCTATACTGTCGAAATAATATAAATTTATAGAGAAATAAATTATTCTTAGTATGTACTGTATCGTCTCAGAGCAATATTATGCTACCTTCAAACCTATCATTTTGTATTTTTCTGGGCGGGGTAGGGTCAAATTGTTTATATTCGATGCAAATTACACCGAAGAACAATCAAAAGTGACCATCTATATGTAAACGTAACTTCTCAAAATCGGAGAAATAGTTTCCCCCTCTTGACCTCACTAAATGACGGTCCTGAGCATAAATGTCTAATTGTTGCTTTGAGAACGATTTTTCAACTCATATTAGACTATGTTACTAATGATTAAAATAATTTCATAAAATATTAGTCTCATCGAATTCAATTGAATTTGCTTCATTAGAGTAAATTTTTTTTAAACAGAAGTTTTGAAATATTTGTCAGTTTATTTAGAGTTTTTGTTTCGAGAATTATTAAAAAATATAATAATTATATCAATTCAGCCGAGCCCGCTTATACTAATAAGCGGGCTCGACTGAATATATCGGTTAAAAGAATATCCCGCTTAATACATTTTTAATGCAACGAATTGTTGTAGTGCATTATTTTGATCCCGGATAATGGAATATCCAGTTTATTAGAATATTTTTCATGGCAAGATGGCTATTCCAAAGCGGAGCATAGCACTTGGCACAGTAATGAACTGTAGCTGATTTGAAAATGCCATGTTAATTGTTGAACAGAAAAGTTCGATAAACAGTACAGTTGATTTAATTTTTGGGTGGGTCCTAGAATAGCCCACCTCTTACGACTTTTAAAAATCTCGGTTGAAAATCTTGGTTTCTGGAACAAATTGGTTTTTCATTAAGTAAAAATTGCCAAGTAAGCGAGATTTTAAAATGTTGCCAAGAGGTGGCCTATTCTAGGATTTTAACTATGTTTTATTCTTTAAAAGCTATTTTTGGTAGAATTACGGTAAATACTGTTTATTTTTGGTAGAATTACGGTAACCGGGTCACATTGGCGTCAATCAGCTATGTTGTAGGATTACTAAAATCGAAAAATATTTTTCCGCCTCTAAGAAGGTAGCGGGTCGCCAGAATGAAATATTCATCGCCGAGACCCGGTTATCGCAATTCTATCCTACTTTTAATGTTTTCGGTAGTTTAATGCCTTTCTGATTTATTTGGCGACATGTGTAAACTCCACCTTTTACTGGAATTAAAATTGCTGTGAAGTAAATTTTAATAAAAGAAAATAACTATTTTACTCCAGAGTGTTCGTCGCATTTTTAATTTACTCAAGGGCCTTTACATTTCTTGCACGGGCAGAGCCGTGCGGGTACTGCTAGTATTCTAATAAGCGGGCTCGGCTGAATATATCGGTTAAAAGAATATCCCGCTTAATACATTTTTAATGCACCGAATTGTTGTAGTGCATTATTTTGATCCCGGATAATGGAATATCCAGTTTATTAGAATATTTTTCATGGCAAGATGGCTATTCCAAAGCGGGTTTGACTGTATTAATGAAATTTTTAATTAATATTTTGATTTAACTCTCAATTGTATTGCTTGCAAAGTTACATTGTTTTTAGTATATTATTGATAACCAATCATTTTCCCTATTTTTTGCCACCGCCCCAGAAAAAAAACCAGTTTGCCAGCAAAATGCCCAATCCTACCTTTGGCTATTATAATCGGTATATCAATACAGTATGATTGCATTATGATGAAAAAATAATTTATCAGATTTTCTAAGTAATATGTGTCTGTTAGTTATCAATGAAGTTTTGTATAGTAACTTACAGCTGAAGGCAAATAAATACAAATGTATTTAAAGTTGCATGTTTATTTCATATAATTAAACAATTATTTACAATTGAACTTTGTAGCAATAATTACTGCAGCATACAAGAACGTGTACTTTCGTTTGAATTTTATACAGGGTTCTTCATATTTAAACCTGAAAAATGCTAAAATATATTTTAAAAAACTGAAAAATGGTATCACATCCACAAGAAAAATGAATAGGGGTGAGGATCAAGAATTTTAAGCAACATACAGTAACCCATCACTATAGTGTGTTGTTTGGGAGCCACCAAAAACTGATCTATCCAAAAACCTGATATCACAAAGGTCATAAAAGAGACAAAACAATCAACGTACAAATTAAGGACTTATGTAGTTGCAAAAAAAGACCAATTTATTATCATACAAGGACAATTTTCTTAAAGCTAAAATTATTCTATGAATTTTTCTTATAAAATTAAAACAATAATTTTAAATGTTTCCATGGTTTTACTATGGAATACAAATTGAAAATTGCAGCTTAAGCTACAACTAGTTAAATTTACGGAAACATGCCAGTTTATCGTTGTCTTGTGCTAGCTAAGCTGGCAACTTGGGGTGCACCGCTTCACTTTTCCAACTGTACTGTAACTTGGCGTGAAGTTCGACTTCCATAGTACACATAAATGACAAAAGGACATGTTTATATTATAGGCAACCATGCACAGCACAACAACACGTTCAGACAAAGAATGGACATAGACAGGAAAGAGAAAGTACATTCATGACAGGGTACTTTCCTCGTAATTCCTCGCTCCGAGAAGGGATTCCAACCCTGGACAGCTCCATCTGGGTCAAACTGCTCTGACCACTAGACAAGGTGTCCGGCACATGCCAGTTTTGCTCTTAAATTAATAAAGGGGAAAAACAACTATTTTTTCTCCTCTATAATGTCAAGTGTGAAGCAACATTTTTTGGGGGGGACAAAGGAAAAATATACTGTCTGCCACGCCTAAACAAATACTGCCGGTTCCAAGAAATATTATTCGATTAAACGGGGTATTTGCTTAAGCGGGATCTGCAACTTAGCGTCCATGGCATGGGAAACATTCGATTCCAGGATATTTTATTCCTTTATGCGGGGTATTTGTTTATCCGTTACACGATTAAGCAAAGCCAAGCAGGGCTGACTGTATATCCAAATGTGCGATATAACAAGACCTGATGTAACAAGGTGTTACTGTATCGATCTGTTTTTCTTACAACCAGAGTAACAACTTTTAGTACATGAAATAAGTCTTAAACAGAGAAAAAATGGGGGGGGGGGGGGGGTAGAATTGACAATCTGGGCTAATTGAGAAATTAATTACATGCGTTAAGCAGGTCTATATTTAATAATTTAAAGGGAAACAAGTTGAAATACAATGCAGTAGTACAAGTATTGAGTTGAAATACAATACAACTGTCCAAAAAATTTTCTACATCATCCATGTCTAACCTTTTTTCACCAGAGTGCCGTATTTCATATTAAAATAATTTCCATGGGTAAGGACACATGAAATAACAAAATATTTTTTAAATTGGACGGGAAAATATGGAAAAGTTAAAACCAATAACTTGCCATTACTTGGTGCTTCTTTTATAAGATGCAATGTCTTCAAAAACCTATCAATGAACATTCAGCTCCAAAGTTTTCACGACATTTATAAAGCTGCTTGCTTCTTAATATTAAACAAAACAACAGGCTATACAAATCAACCTAGCTGGCTGTACACCAGGCATCAATTTTTTTTCTTTCAAGTGATATAGCATGCTTTGTACATTCAAAAAAAAAAAAAAAAAAGTGCTCTGAATATTTTCCTTTAACAAACTGAAGTAATGCTTAGTTAGTAATTTATTTTATAGTAGTAATGATCATGTAATTTATGCATAAAATGAGCAAATACAAAAAAATTTCTTAATCTTCAGTTATGATCTCCAAAAAATGGAAATATTGTATCAGTACATACTGTCGGCCCCGCTTAGACGAATACTGTTGGTTCCAAGAAATATTATTTGATTAAACGGGGTATTCGATTAAGTAGGGGATCTTTAACATTGCGTCTATGGCATTGGTTGTGAGATATTTTATTCGTATAAGCGGGGTATTCGTTTATCCTTTACCCGATTAACCAGGGACGACAGTATATTTGATATTTTCAAAGTCAGATTGACTTTTAGCCACAAGAAAATTCTTAAACCAAGAAAACCTTCTTTCTACAACAATATTTGCCAATAACTGAATTTAAAATAAAAAAAGTACACAATCCAAAGTTTTTCTAAATCATTCCACATATATTTTTTTTTCTTTTTAAGGAAATTTGGTTCAAAATGTAAAAAAAAAATTAAATGCTTTTGAATGAAAGCATGAAAAAATAAATTAGATGTTTTAATCTACAAAATGAAAGCATCAAAATATGAGAGAATTCATAAACTCAGATAGTAGCACGAATTACAATAAAGGCCAATATATTTAATAATTTTCAGATGATTCAAGTAAGTATATGAAGATAACGTGTATGCATGATTTGAGAATACTTTTAAAACGTTGACCACTAGCAGCACCAGGTGCCAAAGTAAACGAAAAAATTGCATATTATAGAACTATGTATTTTTTATTTCCTGCGCTATACAAATAAATATAAGAAGAAAATCTGTGACAATGCAGTGCAAATAAGATGAGAATACTTTTAAAGCATTAAAAACACAACAGCAGCACATAAAATGACGAAATAAACGAATAAATATTGATAACCTAACAACTCGATGTCTGCAAACAGGACATTATAGGCCTATGTATTTTCTAATATTTCTGCAGTTTACAGACGAAAATTAGAAGCAAACATGCATTCATGGTGCATAAATATGTCCTGAAAATACTTTCAAAACACTTAAAACACAACATCAGAACAAAAAATGACAAAATAAACGAATATATGTTGATCACGTAACGGCGCGTCGTCTGCTAAAAAGACATTATAGGCCTATGTATTTTCTAATATTTCTGCAGTTTACAGACGAAAATAAGAAGCAAACATGCATTACTGGTGCGTTTACATAGTCTGAGAACACTTTCAAAACATTAAAAAACAAATCTGAAGCATTTTAAATGATGAAATGAACCAATAAATATTGCTACTTACCGCACTTTAGCGTTGACAGTTATGCTGAATTCACCGTAGCAGACGGTGTTTGGAAATCGGTCGAAACCTGTGACGTCATCACTAAATGAGTCCATTTATCGTTCAACATTGAACAGTTCAAACAAGCTCTCACCCCTAATAACTTTTGAGTGAACAGTCTGATTTAAACAAGCTTTTTTTTGTTCGAAAGATCTCGGCAAGGATACTTCATTACCGTGTTTAAATTTTCAATTTGAACATTTTTTCTTTCAACATTGAACCATTCAAGCAACCTTTCTCCACCTAATAACTTTTAAGTGAACCGTCCGAATTGAATAAACTTTTTTTGTTCGAAAGATCTCGGAGAGACTCATTTCCACATTTCACTTTTCAATTTGAACCATTTTTCGTTCAATGATGAACCGTTCAGAGAAAATTTTGCAATGAGTGCCTACTGGGAAATTTAAATTGAATGTTGATTCTGAACTTAAAGGCGGATTTCCTTCAGACTAACTTTGTAAGAAAACGGTTTTGATAAAAACTGTATGTAAGATACTTTTCTGAAAAATCTTCTGTGAGGACTCTGATTCCGACTTCGACTCCGCAAATATGGTGAAAATGCAGGCTCAGAAAAAAAAATTTCTGACTGGGCAGACGATTTTTTGTTTATTTATTCTTTTTTTTTTGTTTAATTTATTATTATTATTTTTATTTTATTTATTTTTTTTGGCAGACGATTTTTTTTTTGTTTACAAAAATTTTTCATTCACGAGAGCATTTTATTCTTTATTTATGTTTAACAACTGGCAACGGATTAAAAATAAAATTCGAGACATTTTATTAACGAACGAGGTTTTTTTTCTTTCTTTGATAAAATGTGTTTCAATGTTCTTTGTACTTTTATTTTATTTATTAATTTTTTCTCTTTTGAAAATGATCGTGAAATTTTCTACGGAAGAACTATAACAGTTACATTCTTTAAAAGGTGCGAAAAAACGTTATTTACTCGTTTATTTACTTTTTACGTGTCCACAGAGGTGGCGCGAGGAAATGTCCGACAGGGGGGCACAGGTATAATTAAAAAATTTTGTTACCCCCCCCCTGTCCCCAGTCTTTAAATTTTTTTATGATGCATTCGATTGAAAGGTAATTGTTCTTACCATGAAACTAAAACAAATAGTACAAGTACAAAGATTAAAAATTTTTAAAACATCCGACCCAGATTGTGCACATCAGATTAAAATGAACTACACTGCTCAAAAGCATTTTAAATTTAAATATATTTAATTTTTTTCGAGAGGACTAGGTAAACGCGGAAAAGGAAAGATAGTCCTTACAGTAAATTTGCCAGTCGCAAAAGCAGAATAAAGAGGAAAAATTGAGTATTTTTTTAAAACCTCATACTAAAATCAATTTAGCCCGGGCTTAGCCCTGCCTTATACAATTACAAGTATTTTAATTGTTAACAAATAGAAAATGGCAACAGAAAAATAATTTTAATTATTGAGTTTTCTTTCCCCGTCGGCCGACAATGGCATCAGCTTCTAATATTGGAAATTTAAGGCTAAGCCGCATTTTCTAAAAAAAGTTAGTTAGTATTCGAATTCTATGGAAGTTCCAAACACATTCTATCAGACGCATTTTTTTTTCTTTCTTTTGATACTGTTGTTTTAGCTTTTCAAGTATTTTTTCTCTTCAAAAATAGGGAAAAACGTTTTAAAGGTTTTTAATTAATATCTTCGTTAACTCGTGTCATTCGAAGACGCGACCTAGCAAAGAACACTCTCGATCAACTCGCCTTTCAAACATTTTTTTTTTTTTTTGAAATCTGTCCATCTGATTAGGCTCTAGAGTGCCACAAACAGATACACAGATCGACAAACACACAGACACGTCAACTCTATAACCCCTTCCTTGTTCCGTCGGGGGTTAAAAATTAGGATCCTTAAAAATGAGGATTGAGAATTTCAGAGATACACGAAACGAACATACTAAATGATAAAGGAAATGAAAAACAAATGAAGTGTAATTGAACTTAATAAATTAAAAGAATTATCTTATCAACTATTCTGCTTGAGAGAGAAAAATAGGAGCGAAAAAAAAAGTATCAACACTTTTTTTCCTGTCACCTCCAAACGCACAAAGTGTGTAGATTTAATTATTAACTCGTTGCTATCTAAATGTGCACATTTTTAAATGAAAGAAAGAAAAAAGAAAACACCAAATTCAAATTGCTCCTGCTCCTATTGTTTAAAAAAAAAGCATTCCAAAAGTTTATAACACGCACTTACCCAGTTACTTCTGGAGATTCTTTACATCTGTTCTATTCTGTTAAATTTTAATTCATACAAATATTGTTCAATTTTTTTCTTCTTACTAAGAAGTAACTCCATGAATGTGCGTTCTATCATCATGACGGAGCAAGTTAGCACTGGGGTGGTCTGCATGCTTCGCTTCTTTAGCTCGCTATGCAATGCGCGGTAGCCCGCCGCATTCGCTGTCTAAGTAGGAACAAGAAGTTCTGTCAAGAACTAAACGAGCCTACTTTCCCGTACATCGACATCGGCATTCTCGCATCTGATCATTATTCTCTTGATTATCTGAGACTTAAAATTATGTCAAACACACCTTTTTAGCACTTAGAGCTGATTTCGAAAAGCAAAATATACCCCTTTCATCAGATGAAATAGACACGTAAAAAGTAATTAACGAATAAATAAAGTTTTGTCGCACCTTTTAAAGAGTGTAACTGTTACAGTTCCTCCGTAGAAAAAATCCTCCATTGTTTTCAAAAAAATAAATAAATAATAATAATAATAATAATAAAATAAATAAATAAATAAATAAATAAAAGTACAAAGAGCATCAAAACACATTTTATCAAAGAAAGAAAGAAAAAAAAAAAAAACTCGTCCGTTAATAAAATGTCTCGAATTTCACTTTTAATCTGTTGCCAGTTGTTAAATATAAATAAAGAATAAAATGTTCTCGTGAATGAAAAATTTTTGTTACAAATAAAAACATCGTCTGCCAAAAAAAATAATCTCTACTAATAATAAAGCTGAAGGTTTGTCTGTCTTTCTTTCTTTCTGTCTGTTACGCGCGTAGCGCCAAAACCGTTCGGTCGATTTTCATGCCACTTGGCACAAAATTAGTTTGCAGCATGTAGTTTTGCCCTCGAAGCGATTTTTCGAACATTCCATTTCGTTCTTTTTCTATTCGAATTCTTAGCGGATTTTCGATAAAATAGGGAAGAAATATTCCATACACATTTTCAAGTCTTATGTCATTCGAAAGCTTGAAATTTTCTGCACAAAATGATGTTTTTTCGAAGTTTCTACGATCACCAGGAGAGCTGTAACAATTGTTTTTAGAATCCCGGAATTCAAGGCTTATCTTCAGTAAAGCAAGCCAAACGATTCTAAAATGGTTAATGAAATGAATTATTTTATCAACGGAAATCAACTTTTAATGTTGTTACCATAGTTACGTTTTTATTTCGTTTATTTGTTTCGTTCTTTTTCCATTAATAATTTTAAAAATGTATTTGTTTTTGTAGCAATCCAAACTCCAAGCCTTATTAAAATTAGTCAAATGAAATATAATAAAATCGTGATAAGATGGCACCTGTCAATCAAATGAGAAATCGAGTCCTTTCTTTAAAAAAGGTAGAGAAGGAAGAAACTGACACGTATCATTGTTGTGAGTTTAGAGATATTTTGGCTATCTGACGAGTTGTGTAGAAGAGGGAAACATTGTTTAACTAAATGAGGTCAAAAAAGAAACAACATGATAGTAAACTATTCTAAATTTATCGTCTGGCAAAACATATTTTATTTCCTTTTTTTTAATTTCAATATAAATTGCAGTAAATGGCTTGAGTGAACGAGTTTGGCTTTTAATTTATCATTTGCTGGTTGATGTTTGTCGATGTTTATTGTTTTTATTATCATGGTGAAGAATAATGCACGAAATTTCTATTATTTTGTTTTTGAAGGTAGGAAAGAAAACTTTCTTCTTCTTTTAAACTTTGGTAAGATTTCTGTGAGCAGCAAAATTGTTCTTATTTTCTCTTTTGGCTTATTTTTGTCCCCCAAGGGGGGTTTTACCCCTTTTATGGGGTAAATCAGTGTTAATTTCAATGCAGACAAAAGTGATATGAATTGGCGCGACCACTTGGCGAAATATAGTCAAGCTTTTAGTCGCCAAGTGTTTGACGCCAATTTGGCGACATATCGCCAAGTTGGCGGCAAATTTGGCGAAAAAATTAGTTTTTTATTTTGGTTCAATTTGGCGCTATTGGCGATATTTTGCAAAAAATCCACTGAATGATGTTAAAATCGGCGATGTTTAGGAGATTAATCAATGAAAAACATTTTTTTGCATTGTTTTGTGGCAAACTAGGGATGTAAATGTTTGAATTGTTATCTTGCTCACTCCAAGCACTATTTTAGCACTTAAGGCGTCTACTAAGAAATTTACACGTAAAAGAAAGTAGTGTGGGGTCCATGCCAAATTTTTATATCATTCTTTAAAAGAATTACAGTTGAATAACTAAAATAGAGTATTTTTTCTGCTATATCAATTTTTTACAAATGAATTTTTAATTTTATACCACGGGCAAAGCCGTGCGGGTACCGCTAGTAATAAATAAAATAAAACAAATGAATAAATAAACAAAGCATTTCCCCCATGTTTGCGGAGTCGGAGTCGGAATCAGAGTCCTCACAGAAGATTACTCAGAAAAGTACGTTACAAACATTATTTATCAAAACCATTTTCTTACAAAGTTAGTTTGAAGGAAATCCGACTTTAAGTTCAGGATCAACATTCAACTTAAATTCCCCGTAGACGATAATGTTAATTTTTTTTTTCTGAACTGTTCAATATTGAACGAAAATTGGTTCAAATCAAAAAGCGAAATATGGGAATGTATGGGAAAGATTCTCCGAGATCTTTCAAACAAAAAAAAGTTTATTCCATTCGGACGGTTCACTCAAAAGTTATTAGGTGGGGAAAGGTTGCTTGAACGGTTCAATGTTGAACGAAAAAGTGTTCAAATTGAAAATTTAAATACGGTAATGAAGTATCCTTGCTGAGATCCTTCGAACAAAAAAAAAGTTTATTTAAATCGGACTGTTCACTCAAAAGATATTAGGGGTGACAGCTTGATTGAGCAGTTCAATGTTGAACGAAAAATCGTTCAAATCGAAAATGTAGATACGGGAATGAAGTATCCTTGAAAAGATCTTTCGAACAAAAAAAAAGTTTGTTTAAATCGGATTGTTCACTCAAAAGTTAGCATCGCGGGACTTGTTGTTTGAACGGTTCAAAGTTGAACCAAAAATTGTCCAAATCGAAAAATCAAATATGGGAATGAGCTGCACTCGCTGAAATCTTTCGAACAAAAAAAAAAATTATTCCATTCGGACGGTTCACTCAAAAGTTATTAGGTGGAGAAAGGTTGCTTAAACGGTTCAATGTTGAACCAAAAGTGTTCAAATTGAAAATTTAAATACGGTAATAAAGTATCCTTGCCGAGATGCTTCAAACAAAAAAAAGTTTGTTTAAATCGGACTGTTCATTCAAAAGTTATTAGGGGTGACAGCTTGATTGAGTGGTTCAATGTTGAACGAAAAATTGTTCAAATCGGAAATGTAAATACGGGAATGAAGTACCCTTGAAAAGTTCTTTCCAACAAAAAAAAGTTTGTTCAAATCGGACTGTTCATTAAAAAGTTAGTATCGCGGGACCGGTTTTTTGAACGGCTCAAAGTTGAACCAAAAATTGTTCAAATCAAAAAATCAAATATGGGAATGAGGTGTACTCGCCGAGATCTTTCCAACAAAAAAAAGTTTGTCCAAATCGGAATGTTCATTCAAAAGTTATTAGGGGGGGACAGACAGACCGACCGACCGACACACAAATTCCCCATCTCAATACCCTACTTTCAAATTTTTAATTTTTCGATATTCATTTTACCTTTTTATTTTTTTAACTTGGCGATATTTTTTGGACTTGGCGATATTTTTTTAACTTGGCGATATTTTTTGGACTTGGCGATATTTTTTAGATGCATTAAGCTACTTTTAATACTTTTTTCGTCTTTCTTTTATTTTTAACGGGAAAGAAGGCTAAAAAGGGAGTCTAATCCCCGAGTCTCAAGTATCGCTCCTCGACAGTTGGTAGGTGACAAAGGCCCTCGGAGAAACACGTGTCTAGCGGTCTTAAGAAATGATGTTGGGGCAATTAGGCAGCTATTTTGTCGTTGATGATTATCAGATTCTCAGAAAGTAACAATGAATGTCCTTTTGCCGTGCTGCTGGCGATTTGCGGGTGGGGTACCGCTGGTGAGGAAAAAAAAAAGGAAGATTTGCCCTTTTCAACCTGAACAAAAATAACTTTCTCCAGCAGAACTTACGTTCTTCCGAAAGAGATACGACAGCAGCTCGCCAATACCTCTTGTTGCTACCGCCTTCCCGAAAGTTCTCGTGTTCGAAATTGGCCTGAAATCGTGTAATTTGTCAGATAATGATAATGATTTAGGAAAAAAAAAATAGTTTTTTTCTTGAATGATTTCATTGAAAGAAAATTACCGATCTGTCGGAATCAGAAACATTTTCGGCGCTCAGATTTCTGTCGGAAAATTTGATCATCGGAAATTTTTTGTCGACGAAGCTAGAAATTTTCCCCGATGGGGGGGGGGGGGGGGCAAGACGTTTCCGAGAGGGGGCAATTGCCCCCTTTGCCCCATAGCTAGCGCCGCCACTGCGTGTCCATTTCATCTGATGAGAGGGGTATATTTTGCTTTTGGAAATCAGCTTTAAGTGCTATAAAGGTATGTTTGACATAATTTTCAGCTTCAGATATTCAAGAGAATATTGATCAGATGCTAGAATGCCGATGTCGATGTACGGGAAAGTAGGCTCGTTTAGTTCTTGACAGAACTTCTTGTTCACATTCATTTCCTGGTTCGAGCACATTGTATTTGGTTCAGCGAGTGACGTCAGATAAATTCGCCATTGTTCTTTCGGGTAATGCCCTGGGGTGACATTTCAACATTTCATTTGAAGGGACGAGATTTTAAAAATGAGTGCATGGGATAAAATACATATTAGCAGAAAAAAATGGATTTAATATTAAAAAAATTAGAGAGAGTTATTAAAACTATTCAAATTTTTATGTCCAAAAATTTAGTTATTTTGAAAAAGCAATCACACAAAATGTCTACGCGTATGCTAGAAATTAGCTTTTAATTTTTAGTTAAGTTTTAATCTACAGTGCTTGGGGACAAAAGAACAAGAGAAACACACACATTCCAGGCGGCCGATAATTCTACCGCGTAAAAAGTCATCAGAATGCTTCCTTTCGATCATTATAAGGCTCCTGGTCATTACTATGCTGCCAGAGCACCTAAATTTTTATAAAAAGCGTGCGAACACTTTTCCTTCATTGCCAGCATCTTTACATCTGTACCTCAGAACCAGACTAACGTAAGTCCATAAAGCAGTGATAGTGCAGCAGATATGTGACAAAAAATAGTGGAATTGTGCCTTTAATGATAGAAGCAAATAACTTGGGGTGCACATACTATATATATTAACGAGTAATTCTGGATACGCGGCCATCTGAGATTTCGAATATTTCAGTAATGGCGGACGTTCGAAATTCCGGTCTCTGAGTAACGTATTATGTACTTCTTTGTTTCGTTATTCACAATGTTAATAAGAGTACGTTGCGAAAAAAATCACGGAATTTAATACCCTTCTATATTAAAGTTCTATTGCATTATTTTTTTCTAACGAATTTTAACTTTAACCGCTAGGGGCGTTTCATAGTTCTTTTTTTATCGCCCAAAAATGCGCAGCAGATATATGACCAAATTGATGGAATTGTGCCTTGAATAGTAGTTGCTTACAAATTTGGATACAGGTATTAAATATAAAATGTGGTAATTCTGGATATTCAACCATGTAAGTTTTTGCATATTACATTACATTACACCCCAGATTCCTATATTTCAGTAATGACGGACATTCAAAGTTGCTGCTCCTGAATATGTCTTTTTTCTCTTTTGTTTTTAACATCCGGGGAAACAAGGAAGGGGGGGGGGTTATAAGTTTGACGTGTCTGTCGATCTGTGCATCTGTTGACCTTTGTATCTGTGTATGTGTCTGTGGCACTCTAGCGCTTAAACGGATGGACCGATAAAAAAAAAAGAAATCGAAAGGTGAGTCTGTCGAGAATGTGCTTATCTAGGTCACGTCTTCGGAAAACCTTAACTAACGAAAATATTAACTAAAAACTTTTAAATTGTTTTTTGCGATTTTTGAAGTGAAAGCATACTTGAAAATTTAAAAGAATAGTTCCAAAAAAAAGAGAAAAACTTTCTGCTTTTGATGGAATTTGTTTTTAACTTTCATGTCATAAAGAACTCGAAATATAACGCTTTTTAGCAAATGTAGCTAAGCTTTAAGTTTACAAGATTGGAAACCGATGTCATTGTTTGCCGGCAAGGAAAGAAAATGATTTATATGTTGTCAGTTGCAATTTGTTAACAATCTAATATCTTTAAACGAGCAATTCTTGTATATATATTTATTTATTTATTTATTTATTTTTCGGATCTCGAAAACGGCTCTAACGATTTCGATAAAATTTTGTATTTAGATAGAGTTTTGGTTTCTGAGTTCATCTACGTCGGCGTTTTTTCTGTAAAAACGCGAGTTTTCACAAAAAACCCCGTTTTTTTTGTGCCTTCATTGAAAGTTTGAGAAGCTTTTAATTCGCCATTTTCTTTATGATTACTTTCATTGTTACTGTTTCCGTGGCGACCACGTTTTGTTATAACAATTGGATTTCATATTTAATCACATCAGCGCAAGTTTAAATTTATGGTATTTGGCAACGTTAAATTGTTATTGTTTTTGAAATGTTAAAGCAAGGCTTCACTAGATAACAAGCTGTTTCATTTATTCAAAAGCCATGGAATAAAAGCAGTGGTTATTGTCCACCGACATCTATTGAATTTTATGGTGACTTACATTATATAAAAATCAGATTACTTTTTACTTTTCAAGTGCGATTTCAAAATTGAGTATAAAAGTGTTATAGTTAGTTTTAAAATACTTTTTTTCCTCCTCAAGAGTGTTTAGTAAGATATTTCAGGTAAAAAATCAATAAATATGAAACTCATTCTTAAAATATTAAGTTTCGAAACAAAATTACATCTAATATCTTTAGACGAGCAATTCTTGTAATATATTTCGGATCTCGAAAACGGCTCTAACGATTTTGATAAAATTTTGCATTTAGATAAAGTTTTGGTTTTTAAGTTCAGCTACATCGGCGTTTTTTCTGTAAAAACGCAAGTTTTCACAAAAAATCCCGTTTTTCGTGCTTTCATTAAAAGTTTGACGAGCTTTCTTTCGCCATTTTCTTTATGATTACTCTTATTGTTACTGTTTCATAGCAACCACGCTTTATTATAACAATGAATTTCATATTTAATCACATCAGCGCAAATTAAAATTTTTATGGTATTTGGCAAACGAGTTTTTGCAACACGTTAGAATTATCAGTTTTTTAAATTAAAAAAAATCGATCAAAATTAAGTTAGAATTGGGTGTGGGCCGCGATAGTCTGATCGGTAAGTTGTCGGACTCGTAACCGGAGGGTCCCGGGCCAATCATATAGAGGAAGCCCAATTGATCGAAGATCCACCGTCATCATTAATGGTGGCTGGGGGACGTTAAAATTGTTAGTGGTCGTAAAATTCTCCAAGTGAAACGATACCTCTGGTGGGATGCTGGGCCAAGGGTTTGCTCGGCCCTTGAGCCTGGTTCAAAAATGAACAGAGCGCTCTTCAGAGCCCCATCCCGGTTAAACCACGAGTTGTGGTATGAACGGGGGGAACCTTGGAGTGTGAAGTGAAGTGAAAGTCAAAACCAACTGGAACCAAATGCGTACTGGAGAACAGGGACTCTGCATCCATTCTCATCAACTCCTCCCGCGCCTTCGGCGCCAAATTAAGTGAAATTGGGTGTCATTTTACGGTGAGCATGGATTAAATAAGGTTGTGTTTTTTAAAACAAAATACGGCTGTTTTAAAAGCATAATTGCAACCAAAGGCTTAAAAATGCTTTTCAAGTTGATCTAAATAAGTACTTCGCATTTTAGAAAAAACACGAGTTTACAAACCTCTTTTTTTTTTAACCGAGTGGGCTCGGTCCCCAGGTACTTAAAATACTTAATTGATTTTAGCATAAGGATCTTAAAATAAGTTCCAATTTTAACTCATTTTTCTGCTTTTACGACTATAAAACTTTACTAGTAAAGGTTACATTTCCTTTTCCGTGTTTACCATGTCCTCTCGAAAAGAATTAAATATGTTTAAATTTAAATGGCTTTTTGACCAGTGAAGTTCGTTTCAATATGAGGTCGGCAATCAGAGTGACACTGTGTCTTCTTTTTTTCTTTAAATGGTTCATTAATTTCTTGAACATTTAAATAAATTTGCAGTCGAACCTCGTTAAAACGAACATAGATGGACCTTTAAAATTAATTCGTCTTAAGCGCATTTCATTTAATCCAAAAAACAATAAATAACGTATGTGTAGTTAAAATAGGACTGGTATCGGCAGTTCGTCTTAGACGTAATTCATTTTAAGCGTGTTCGAATTGACGAGGTTCGACTGTATTATAATTAAACACTAATATATATAATTACGAGGAGCACACTGAAATGCATGAAACAACAATAACTCTTAAACAGTTGTCATTTAACATGATTTAAAAAGGTTTGAAGGAACTCTAAATATATTCAGAGGAAGCTTTGGATTTCAATATCCTCTCTCTTTTGGATATCAGTTCTCTGGTTGTGAACAGAAACCTCCCCCCTCCCTCAAAACGTTTACTCAATCTCCCAGTCTCTTCAAAATGTTAAATTCAATAAATTTTTACTTCACTACTTATACAATACAGCTTATTGAAGATATTAAGACATTTGCATATATGATACAACAAGAAAACCAACAAAAAATGTAAAATTTGGAGAATTTGTGAAACTTTGAGAAGCTGTATCTCAAAAACTATTATAGCTAGCTAGTCCATTTTGGTATCAACTTGTAGCAAATTTAATGTAGTTTAAATGTGTAATGCATGATGTTTGTCAAAAACGTACTTTTTCATGGTCAAAATGGAGAAAATTCGAAAAAAGTACGAAAATTTAGCAGTTTGACGGCTGCCATTACTCCAATAGACGAAATCTCAGATGGCCGCGTATCCAGAATTAAATCTTTTGATGTGTATTATACGTGTGCCAAGTTTCATGTTTCTATCATTAAAGGCACAATTCGGTCATATATCTGCTGTACTATGAGTAACCGCCCCAAGCAAGGGCTAAGGCAGAAACATGCAATACACCGCCAATTCGACCATTTCGATCCATGAACAGCTGTTTCGAGCTTATTCTGCTCTCATCAGCATGGAATACGAAAGTAGTCGAGCTAGAGGCAAAAAAGAGGTGACTCGCGCTCTTTTAATGCTGCTAAATAATTATGAAGGATTTTTTTTTATAGAACAACGTTCTCATGGATTGATGCGGAATAAGATAAAAAGTAAAATGCAGTAATAAAATGGAAATCACCATTTTTGGACTTTCGTCATTCTGGTTCTGAGGTACAGATATATCACTCTCTTTCACTCTCGTCATTGTGACGCGAATTGGCGTCATCCAGTTGTTTCCTATAATTTGCATATTGTTCGTGAAGAGGTGTGTAGCCATTTTACGGTTGATTTATTCATTTTAGAGTTCGATTTCTGGTGATTCTGAATCATCCTTAATTTATGGACATGACTGTAATTTATAAATTGATGTATGCAAATATGCATACCATACATACTGTAAATTTATTTTAATTGGAGTCATGTGAATCGCGCTCGCGTTTCCTACACTAGAACAGTAAAAAAACCTACGAGCACAATAAATAACCTGCAAAAATAAATAACATGAAACTTTATCATTTCTTCAGAACGTGGACATTTGAGAAAACTTCTTTTTTAGAGTCTTCAGTTACATTTTTCGAGTCAAAGAACTTTACTTTTTTGAGGGGGCGATAGCGGCAGATTTCAAGTCTGCCTAGGGGCTGCATAGAACAAAATTCGGCCTGTTAACCCATTTATGCCCATTTTTTTAAACAATTTTTTTCAATTTTATCTACTTAAAACTCGTACTTGGAATGGTTTACATACATTTTAGGCTTTATATAGTTCCCCGTTGCCATATTTATTAAGTTATTTAACGTCCTGTTTATGGGATATTTTGCAGATATGTGGCCAAAATGCGATTTTACTTGATTTTACTTTGCATAGCAGCATTACAGAAGGCATCTGTGATCAATTTTAGGCAAATCATTCAAAATTGTTTAATTTTATGAAAAATAAGTTCTCAAAAAAAAAAAAACTTTCTGTGGCTACAAATGCTGGATCGTTGCTTGACTGATTTGTCTGAAAATAGCTGTCAATAAATAAACTCTGATGTCCAAATAGTGGCTCTAACTGGTTTTCTCAAGAAGAAGGACTATTTAACTTGTGAAAAACGGCTTTAGAGTAAAAGGATATACCATCACTGGTTTTTGTATGCAGTAACTAACAAGCGTCTTAGGCTACTTTTAGGCTACTGGGCATAAATGGGTTAACCACAAGATTGACATTTTCATTTGGCCGACAGAGTGGTATAGTGGTTAAGACGCTGGTCTCTCACGCACAAAAGCGCGGGTTCGAACCCGGCTCCAGTCGGTGGATTTTCATGATGCAGAAAATCGACAGCGCTCATGTCGTATGATTATGCGGCACGTAAAAGATCCCTCGAGTACTCATTTGGCGTGCAGTACCTCTTGGCTAAAATAAATTCCTAGTGCAGTTTCGCATCGAACAGAGCCCAGGTGCCTCCATCTCGTGTGGAAACTGGGCGTCAAAATTCTCGTGGTAATGACATCCCGCCGATAGTGGTGCCACATGAAAGAATGGGTGCCGGTCTTGGGGAATGCACTAGGTCTGCAAATGGCAAGAAGCTAAAACGCAGCCCCATTAAGAAAAAAAAAAACATTTTCATGGGCAGACCCAGATCTCGCTCCTCATTTCACAAATTTAATCATACCGCTAAGAATTGTAAGTCTGAAATTCTATGTCGCCGATGTGCTGAAAAACATAGTACTGCCTCCTACGAGGGTAAAATGAAAAAGTGCGCGATGCGTCAAGGTATCCAACCACACTTGGTACAGCGAAACGGATCTCCTAACCGCAAGCACTCGTAGGGAAACTCCTCCTATGAACAAAATTCTTTACCGTTTCAACTGCACTAAAGTCTTCTAGTACTTTCTTTTTTGGGGGCCACGTGGGCCTAGAGGTAGAGTACTCTCCTCGTAAGCAAGTGGTCGCGGGTTCGAATCCCGCCCTACCCATAGATGCAATTTCATCCTCTCTGCCGTAAATCTGTCCTGTGTTTGTCAGGAGGCAAAGCGCATAGTACGCAGTCCTCATGTATGTTAAAGCTGATGGCTTCTGGAAAAAAAATAAAACTTTTTTTTTTGTAATCAAATTGAATCTATTGAACATGTTATTATTTTTTGGTCGGATAGCTTTTTTTTTTTTACCCAAGGAATTTTTCAACTTCAACAGTCGTGATACCATTCTTTATTGAATGTGGCCCTCCAAATTTTTTTCTACTAAATTTAATTACTAAAACTACAAAAAATAAAAATTTACTAAACTCTTTTTGTATCTTACAACCTGAACAACGTCGGCTATTTTGACATGCAGCGGTATATGTTTAAGTTTCAAAAGTCAAGCATTGTGTTTTGGTCGAAATGTAAGACCCTTTATGTTGAGCACCCTTTGCAGAAAGGCGACAGAACTTCGGTATCGGTGATTTTTCCCGACTTACTACCAATAAGTGCGCACATTCCTGCTTGAAAAAATTGTCCACAAGTCTTGTACGTGTCTTTCAAAAAATGTCTATAAATCTTGTACAGTCACAGAAAAAAAACGAAACACTTGAAATTATTCGGCTGCTATACTTGCTAAGAACAAAAGAAAGATGTCTTCTGACATGGGATTAAAATCTTCTTTAAAACTACGTAAATAAAATTTTGATAAGGGGCCATATACAAAGTGAAATGAACCCAAAGTCTGAATTTTCAAAGGAGAACCCCTTCATTAGGTTACATAATTAGGTATGGACGGCCAAAACTAAGCTGGGTACCAAGCGGCATTACTTTAGGACCAGTAGAACAAAAGTTATGATCGAACAAAGATTTAGGGACCACCACCACATTCAAAATACTACTTTCAAGGTCAAAGTTTA